>JASAND010004280.1:0-15946 GCA_030248195.1 Trissonchulus latispiculum | reverse complement strand
TGTTATACTTGGCTTAGTCTAGTCTCGCTTAGCCGTTATGGAGCACTGCAAACGCAATAAACTTTGTTCTTTGCGACATTGCCGCATGTTTACAGCGAAAACACTATTATGTTGCAAAAACCGTTGGCTTTTCACCACGTGAAAATGTGAAAGGGTAGCGATTTATGTTGTGTACTTTAATGGCAAAAAACTTTGACATGAAAAATCACAAAATTAACCCAGAGTTGCTCCAAAGTTTAAGTAGCAACTTTCTTATCGTTTTATCATTAATGAGAGCGTTTTCCAACCGACTCGTACTTGAGAAGATATGATTTCTTGCGCAAAATTCAACCCCATAATATTGCAAAGAAACGTGTGTTTTACATTTTTTAAGCAGTTGTCAGTTTCGTTAAATGGCGTTGTTTGTTAATAGTTTCAGTTTTGTTTCCTACAACAGCTGCTAATAAATTTAAATTTCATCACAGCCCACCCACCTTGCGCATGTAGCAAGGGAGTGCTTTATGAAGCCTAAATTTGGTTACGCCCTTTCCAGACAAGCGTTCTTTTTATGAATTAAATTTTATGAATGCTATCTTGGGCAATTTAATGAATTAAAAACTTTCGTGATTTGTAGTTTTTACAAATTCTTCCTGGAATATTCCTGGACTTGCCCTCTCCTTCTGTCTCTGGTCATACCTATTACGTTCGCTCTTCATTTATCCGCTTAGCTTTTACTAAGTTTATTACTTATTATCCGCTTTTAAGTTTTTTGTATATTTAGCTTGTAGAGGTGCGAAGATACCAAGACCATTCTTCTCGCAGATTTTCATGATTATTTAATTCATTGCTTAGAGTGTATATCTCATGCAAAGTATGTAACTTTCAGTTACAGTTACACTGACATTTCCAGGGAGTAATATATTAAATTGTATTATTAATTTCTCAGATTTAAAAATACTGTTATAAAGTGAGCATAGTGAGTAGATTAAAAGTTGCAGGTTGCACCGATGATGTGAGGAGATGAGTTAAATTTGACTCTCAATGTTTCATTCTCGCCCAGATGCTATTTTTAATCTGTATTATCCTTGTGGGCATGCCAGAGCTAATCTTTCTTGAAAACTTTCTTTTGTACTTCAGTTGCTGCCGGCCGAGTGCCGGTGCGAGTTGACTCACAAGTTTTGAAACAACTCTACCTAATTCAGGCTCAGGGATCTTAATAATGATCTCTACTTCAGACTTCCATGAATGCTAGACATTAAACTGTCAAGTTTTGTTAGCAACTGGCTGGCTAATCAGTTCACTATAACAAGCTTCTTATGGTTACATTAAGGTAATTGCTGTCCCAGTTACATGATTTCTAAGACAACCTTATATATATGTATAGCTACAAAATGGCAGGAGATAAGGTTTTGCCTCATCTGATGACGATAACTTCAGCAGATTTCTTCTTTCTGACTCAGATATTTTTCTAGAAAATGAGGTCGCACTAGTTCCTTATATTAGGCCGTATCTTTTCACTCTTGCCTCGGGCTCGCTTCGGACTCGGGTGACAGGAGCTGTGCCAGAGAAATAATAACCGCGGTTACAGCAGGGCAATGGCTGCCATAGAATGGCAGTGGTGGGGTAGAGTGATGCAGAAGTCACCTCCCGCAGTTCGTAATGTTCCTGTAATGTAACTTCCTCCAGTTCAGTATATAGAGAAAATTAAAGCACTTAATGTTTACCAGGTTTAATACTTAAACAATATTTTGAATTCAAAATGCTACTACAATTAGGTATGGTTCCATACAACCGAAAAATATTAGCAACTTTTCTAAACACCATTCAGCACTGTTTGTCGGCCGAATACGACAGTAAATTTCTGACCTTTACAATTCGCAGATCGGTCATCCTTATCGAAGAACTCAAGAATTTCAAGAAATCTTTCAAGACGCTACGTATTCATGCCTTGGAAGAGCTGCTCAAAAATAGCTATCATTTCATCTAATTGTATGTTTCAGGCTTTTCAGTAACTGTGCATTTTATCGAGCTTTAATGCCGAATTTTAATTATTTGATTCTGTAATGTGATTAATTTATTGCCAACATGTTGCGGCAATTGCTGCTGATTTTGGCCTCCACTTGTTTAATAATTGAAGGTAAATTGCGACCCTCAGAATTACATGAAAATCTGAAACATAATCGTCTGGAATCTATCAAGGAACACATCTTAAGAGAATTAAATCTACAGGAACCTCCAAATGTCACTGGAATCCAGGTTAGTGTCGTAGCAGTTTATCTGTGATTTTGCACAAATGAATCCACTATAGTTATTGTGGGATTTAATCTTGATGATCCTCCAGTAACTTCCTGGTAACAACAAAAAAGCTGAACTGAACTATTTCTCAATGTTCTCGCCAAGGCTCCATTATCAAACTTAACAATTTTTATCGTAAACAATAAATTAACAGTCGTTCGGAACTATTACTAGTTTGAATAATAACTAGTAAATTAAAGATACCGCTTCTATTTTTGGAGGTTCCTCAAGAATTGCTCTCTCGGATTCTTCGAGACAACGTGAATGTCATGAACGATCATCCTGCCGAGGCCAAGACTCAAACAATCCCCAAAGATGCCAGAAAAGCATCTGCTAGGAAGTTCTACATATTCGCATCGCATCGAGGTATCGCCGGTATCGGTTTTAACTTGTACATAAGCACGAGTTTTCAAACTGAATTAACAGAGGCTTTGATTTCTACTCCGTACAGATTACAATGTCTCCTTTTTATCTTGCTTCCAACTATCAGTCCCCCAGGAGTTGACTAGAAGAGGTACAATTTTCATACCTTTGCAATTGCACTTGTACATTTATACGTTTCTTACATCCTTCACAATGACTCATATCAGATAATTTATGATTACATCAAAACTTGAAGTAATTGTAGAATTCCATTGGCTAATTAACTTTTTGACACATTTTGAACACACACGAAGATTCGTGGGCCGGACTATGATACGAGTATAAATGAAACATTGGTAACGCTAATCAAGACAAACTGTGTGCGCAAGCCAGCGTCAATCCGGTATTTACATTTTTGTCCAACTTGTTTGCAAGCCCCATAATTAAAATAAATATTTGTTAAGTTAAAATTTTGCATAAACCAGTTAGGATTACAAAGCATACACTAATTTACTGAAAGTTGTTAAAAACTCCATACGTACATATATTAAAAATGTTCATTATTACATTCTTCTTAATAGATACAAGAATGAAATTCCGGTGATTTTAAATTTTCGTTCTTATAGATAGGAACGAAAATTCCGGTAATGCTGGTGTCCATCAGTCCCTGTTCGATTTCACCCAAGCCCCAAACTACAGCATCGTGGATGCCAAACTGTGGTTCTTCATTCGATGCCCCTCCCAGAATAAACAAGAGACCATTTACAATTTTGATACTCATCTCTATAAATTTATTTCTGACACTGAAATCGAAGCTGATCCCCTGATCGTTTCCAAGATGAAAATTGATCTCCGACCTAACGGGTACTATGCTCAGTTCAACGTCACAAAACTGGTGCAAGAATGGGTTTCTCTTCCTGACACCAATTTCGGTGTCATGATTAAGGCAAAGTATCAGGGAGAAGATTTGGTTAGTAGAAAAGACGATCCGACCGATAGAACTCAGGTAAGTAATTGAGCTGGATGGATCACACTTCGATTGTGTTTTACAGTACGAAGAATGAATCGTTAAGCAATATATAGAAAGCTGCATGAAGTTAAGCTAGGAACTATTTAGATCAGAATCATAACTACCAGAAGGACTACAAAGGCGAAAGGCAAAAAGTAGAATTCAAACATTAGCTATCTTAAATACGCTCTATATGTAATAGCAAGAGTACATAATAACTAAGAGTGTTACAAGCGTCAAGGTCTTAGTTATTAGGCTTGTGGACATGATCTGCGCGATAACGGCTGACCTCCCCCCACAAATTAGACCCATCACTTCAAAGAAATTCGCACGCTATGCCTACGTTCTAAAGCTCGAAAACACAACTACTCAGTTGGTTCAATGTGCGTCTGTTGCGAGCTTCAGCACACAAGCATAGCGTGCGTATTTCTTTGAAGTGATGGGTCTAGTTTGTGGGGGGGTCAGCCGTTATCGTGCATATCATGTCCCCAAGCCTAATAACTAAGAGCTTGACGCTTGTCACACTCTTAGTTATTATGTACTCTTGGTAATAGCAATAACCAAATTTCCAGGGTCAATAGTAAGGATACATACTAGCTAACCACCTTTTGACTGTCACAGAAGTACAGAATTTCGTATGTAACCTACACCCCTTTTTCTTTATCCATCAATAGTTGTAATGTGCCACCGACACGTATAATGTGCCACCGACACGTATAGTTGTAAGTAGTATAGTATGGACATTTCGACCCCCACTCCCGGGAGGGAGTGACCTTTTGACCTTTCCTTCAGTTTTCATGTACTTAAGCTTATTCTAAACTACACCAATTCTAAACTAAACTACACAACTACTCTTTCTTTCCATTTTTTAATCCCTTTCTTTCCGACCCTCTGAGTTCTTTCCCCGGGGCTTGGGTCCCGGCGTCGTCCCAAGGGAAGGTGGATGAGATTGAAACTGGCGTGCTGTCCAAACTAGATCTGTGATTTAGAGTCACTCCTACCTTACACCAAGCCCACATTTTTCAATTTACAGATTTTGCCTTTACTTGTCCTGTCTTGCCGTAGCTATTTAGGTTTTGTGCCCCGAGTCACACCAATCTTACTCCAAGCATACTTTTTCCTGATATTTCATTGAATCCGACCTTATCCTTTCCTTTCTGACCTTAACTTTCCGCTTCCGTAATTTTAGTCCCTGAGTCACTCCAAAGTTACTCCGAGCTAACACCGAGTATACACGAGCATACACCGAGCTTACTCTATTTATGTTTTTAAATCTAAATTGTTTTCAATCGGACCCGCCCTCGTCGCCTTCTGTTTTTTCTGGTAGTACCATCGTATCTAGGTCGAAGTTCTTTTCAATTGCTCGCTTAAGGGCCTCTTCATTAGAAAATTCATGTTCGTAGTCTACCTGCTCATCCATAATCTTTTCGATAAGTGGGTCGTCAAGGAACTGTTTGCTTCGTTGGATGTGAGTATAGATCAACCTGTTTAACTCTGCCCTAATTAATGGTCTAAGTTCGTTGTAAGCCTCAACCTCAGATGTAGCCTCAGAATTTCCGTCAGTAAGGTACTCTTGGGTTAGTCTACCCATTTGTCGTTGGTATTTCTCCTCAGCCCGGCGAACAAGCTCATCCCAAAATTCTTCAATCGGTCTTATCTTACTGCCAGAGTCACTACTTCTTGAGGACTCCGTACTTACATCTGACTCAGACTCATCATAGTCCGGTTTTGCACTGTGAATATTTTGAACATGACGCTGGAGGTTGAACGCCCCTGTGAAAGTCTGACCACATTCACCACACTGGTATGGTTTATTGTATTCGCAACTAGACATCTTTGTTAGAGTTAAGCATTGTGCCTGCTTTTATGTACTTTGTCGTTCGTGCTTTTATGTACTTTGTCGTACGTGCTTTTATTGATTTCACTTGGTGCTTTTATGTACTTTGTCTTTGGTGCTTTTATTGATTTAGAGTCACTCCAAGCCTGCTCCGAGCTAACACCGAGTAAACACTGAGCATACACTGAGCTTACACCGAGCCTTGTCAATAATGGTGGGGGTAATGTTCGAGTAATGTTGACCAAGGTCAAAGAACAACTTCTGCTTTTATTGATTTCCGGTATGTGTTTGTATGTACAATGTCTGTTTTTATTGATTCACAGTACTCGAAGTTAGTCATGTGTAGTTTGGCTCCCATCAGTCATCACTCAATCAAGAATCAATAAAAACAGACATTTTACATACAAACACATACCGGAAATCAATAAAAGCAGAAGTTGTTCTTTGACCTTGGTCAACATTACTCGAACATTACCCCCACCATTATTGACAAGGCTCGGTGTAAGCTCAGTGTATGCTCAGTGTTTACTCGGTGTTAGCTCGGAGCAGGCTTGGAGTGACTCTAAATCAATAAAAGCACCAAAGACAAAGTACATAAAAGCACCAAGTGAAATCAATAAAAGCACGTACGACAAAGTACATAAAAGCAGGCACAATACTTAACTCTAACAAAGATGTCTAGTTGCGAATACAATAAACCATACCAGTGTGGTGAATGTGGTCAGACTTTCACAAGGGCGTTCAACCTCCAGCGTCATGTTCAAAATATTCACAGTGCAAAACCGGACTATGATGAGTCTGAGTCAGATGTAAGTACGGAGTCCTCAAGAAGTAGTGACTCTGGCAGTAAGATAAGACCGATTGGAGAATTTTGGGATGAGCTTGTTCGCCGGGCTGAGGAGAAATACCAACGACGAATGGGTAGACTAACCCAAGAGTACCTTACTGACGGAAATTCTGAGGCTATATCTGAGGTTGAGGCTTACAACGAACTTAGACCATTATTTAGGGCAGAGTTAAACAGGTTGATCTATACTCACATCCAACGATGCAAACAGTTCCTTGACGACCCACTTATCGAAAAGATTATGGATGAGCAGGTAGACTACGAACATGAATTTTCTAATGAAGAGGCCCTTAAGCGAGCAATTGAAAAGAACTTCGACCTAGATACGATGGTACTACCAGAAAAAACAGAAGGCGACGAGGGCGGGTCCGATTGAAAACAATTTAGATTTAAAAACATAAATAGAGTAAGCTCGGTGTATGCTCAGTGTATACTCGGTGTTAGCTCGGAGTAACTTTGGAGTGACTCAGGGACTAAAATTACGGAAGCGGAAAGTTAAGGTCAGAAAGGAAAGGATAAGGTCGGATTCAATGAAATATCAGGAAAAAGTATGCTTGGAGTAAGATTGGTGTGACTCGGGGCACAAAACCTAAATAGCTACGGCAAGACAGGACAAGTAAAGGCAAAATCTGTAAATTGAAAAATGTGGGCTTGGTGTAAGGTAGGAGTGACTCTAAATCACAGATCTAGTTTGGACAGCACGCCAGTTTCAATCTCATCCACCTTCCCTTGGGACGACGCCGGGACCCAAGCCCCGGGGAAAGAACTCAGAGGGTCGGAAAGAAAGGGATTAAAAAAATGGAAAGAAAGAGTAGTTGTGTAGTTTAGTTTATAATTGGTGTAGTTTAGAATAAGCTTAAGTACATGAAAACTGAAGGAAAGGTCAAAAGGTCACTCCCTCCCGGGAGTGGGGGTCGAAATGTCCATACTATACTACTGTTGTAATTGATTAGAATCAGACATTCTTAATCTGAAATTAATTAGTTTTTACATTTTACTTTTTGGTTTTCAGAATATGTTCATTGAAGTTAAGGTGGAAGAAAAAGTTCAGCAGTACATCAGCAAAAGGCTGGAGACCTCTGACTGTAAATTAGAAACGGAAGAAGACTTCACTTCGCCAAAAAATTGTTGTCGATTTCCATTACGGGTATTTAGAAACTTTAACTATATATATTCAGCTTTTGCATGAATGGGAGAAAAAACTGGGACTTTAAAAACAAAAACAAGAAAGTTTTAATCAGTTTTCTCTGCTCTTACTGTCGAGCTTTTTCGTTAACTGCCTTTGGTTTCGTTCGGCTATTTGATTAAAAAGGCAACAAAAGGACAAAATGCATCATTCATACATGTCCACCTTTTTCTATTAGTTTTCCGGAAGTTAGCGGAAAGCATAGCATTTAGCAAACACTCATTCTCGCAAACTTGCTAATTATTTGTTACTTATTTATTGTAGGTAGATTTTCAGTCATTTGGCTGGGATTGGATTATTGCTCCTAAATTTTATGACGCATACTACTGTGCAGGAGATTGCCCACTAAGTCATGCGACTGGTGCCAGTGCCAGAGTTAAGATTATTCAGTCTATGGCTTTCAAGGAAAGTCGTGAATATGGAGTTTGTTGTGCCCCTCAACGGATGAAAGGATTAAAACTTATATTTTATAATAATGCTCAGGAAATTATAGAAAAAAGAATACCAGAAATGACAGTTGAAAGATGTGAATGTAATTAGTAAAACTATTGAAAATGATATTTAAATTTAATATAAACCCTAATCAACATATAATGGACGTCGTCAGGTTGCTGTTGCTCACTAAATCCTACTCCAGTAAAAAAGTTAAATTGTGAAGACAGTAATTCCTTTTGGAGTGTTGATAACCTTCATTAATACTATTCGTTTCCTCTACACAGCTATAAGAAATTGGAACAGCGTCCAGTGGCTCTGCCGTTTCGGACTAAGGCTTTTGTTTAATGAATTTGTGACTACAGGGCGGTTTTTCATTGATTTGTCGCTTCCACATAAAGATAGATAACCAAAGTATATACGACACTTCCATCGCAACTATTATATTTCAAAACCATTCAAAATAAAACAACTCAGAAAGACATAACCAATAACACTGAACTGACAGGATGCCCTCTGAGATTTACTGTTACTTGATTAAGTCAATTTGATCTTATAATTCCATTCGGGAAGGGAAGGGAAGGCAAGGGACTCCAACTAGCCTAGACTAGACTACTAAAAGAACGACGACTCTTTTACTATTTATAATACAACACCAGCACAGCACGGTATCTTTGACTTCAACAGGCAAATAAATAAAAAGAATTATACACAATGAGTGAAATGTGAGGGGGGGGATTTATTATCTGCTTAAAAACTACAACCGAGTTGAATTTGACGAGATATATAAATGTTTTTAAACAGTTCAGGTAATATTGTCACAATTTGCAGTCCTCATTCTTAGAATTTCGCAAGAAAATAAAAAGGTAAATGCACGTTTTCATAAAATACGCAGTTTACGCAACAAAAACTAGGAATATAACTAACAAAGAACTTGTTGACTAAATTCCGAAAGAATTTACCCTTCAAGAAAAGGGAAAACAAGGGCTTTTGTTGAGTATAAGTAAATTTATTTCAAAAGTTGAAAGCAGTCACTTCACTCACAAACACCAAATTCAAAATCCATTGTTCAAGTTTAGGAAGTCTAAAATGTTAAGGAGTAAACTAGCAAAAGTCCAAAAGTAGTGTAACCTGGTTAAACAGTGTAATATGTTTAAAAAGTTAAGTTTCACCATGCAGCAAACGCGCAAACTAGTCACTACCCAACCTAATTTAGCATCATTATACTTTACTACCTACCTACACAAAAATCATGTGACTCCCCCAGAGTTGGACGCGGTCGCGGTCAAATTTTCATGACTGCAATGACCGAAGATTTCTATCAAATCATAGTTATTTAGGCCAATTTGTAGTAAAAACCTCCAATTTTTTCCAATTTTTTTTATTTTATAGGTAGTCCCCTCGTTGGACGAATTATAAGCTTCATATTTGCTGTTTATTTTGTTATTTGAGTAGAATGTTTTGAGTGGTTGGACAGAACTGTCAGTCCTTACTGTGTAGTTTCGGCTTTTTAATGTTTAACGTCTTTTTGTCTAATTTCAATTTTGTAAATTTATAAATTTTATGACGGTTTCTGTTCGTTTTCATGAGCTATCAGCAAAATACGAAAGAATTTAAATTTTCAAGTTTGTGCCATCTGCGAACCACTATCGAATCTCTTTAGAAATTTGCACCTTTTTCTTCAAGTAACAGTTGACAGGAACGAGAATTAGTAGGCATCTCTTCGTGATAATCAAAAAGCAGGAATTTCAATATTCGTACATTAGATGCCAAATGGAAGGTTTTTGTGCAGGCTAACTAACTTTCAATCGATTCAGTTCAATTCTACTCAATCAACAAGTTCTGAAAGTTTCAATCAATGCTATAAGATTAGATGAGTATGAAAGGTCACAAATACTCGAAGGGAGGGAAACCAACGCTTTAAGCAGTGTTTAATTTAGAATGCTGCCGCTGCCGTTCGGTTGGTAACCTCTCAACCCTAAGGTGGAAGAAAAGCACACAGAATTTCACTCAAGAACACTCCAAATGCAGTAACGAAATCAAATTGTGTAATTTGCAATTGCGCTGTCGGAAATCGGAAAATTTATATCTAAGCTGCACCAGCCATCAACGGTATATCTGTATACCGACTGCGGTGATGTATAGCTGTAAAACACAGTCAATACCTTAAAAAATAAGTGAAAAGTAGATTTTTGCATAGAATTGAAGGTTAATAACTCAAAGTTTTGCGGTCACAAAATTAGCTTGCGGGCTGCGGTCGCGGTCGCGGGCGGTCGCGGTCACAACGTCTGCGGTCGCGGGGATATCGCGGTCGCAAAAAATGTGTCCATGTCCAACTCTGGACTCCCCAATAATCTCATCCAAAGCTAATCGCATCTAAACAAACATACAGTACGCATTCACATCTATTTACAACGCGTCAGTGGAGTAGCCAGAAAATTTCGGTGGGGGCTTCCACAATTTTTTTAAAAACTGTCCAGCGCATTTGAAAAGTTGTTATATATTTGCTTGTTTTGTCAAATGAGCAGATTTAATTTTCAGTATGTAGTATGTAGCTAGGCGGAGGGTCAGGGTAGTAGAGCTCCTAGATGGCTGTAAAATGATTGTGAATTGTAATAAAATTCATAACGGAATCGTTTAAAAAATTTACTAGAATTGTGCTAGCAGTTCAGATTTCCGTAAAAAGTTTCGCTGGCTGAAACGATTTCATTGAGTTTTCCCATTACTAGTTTCGAGACAGCTTCAACAGACTAGCTAGAGAAGTGTTGATGTTCGACGCTGTAAGTCAAGGAAGAGGGGATCTTTGGGCGGTAGAACTCAGCTAAAAGCTATACTTTCAAAAATATATATGCATGTAGTCAGGTCCGGGTCCTAACCCGATGCATCTCTAATATGTATGTATATTGTAGGACTGAAACCTATTTTTTCAGTGTACATTTTGCAACAGTTTTGAAAATTTGGCAGTACATTTTACGGTGTAAATTAGTTTTAGCTGAGAAGTAATGGCAGTAGGCGAGATAAAAGAATGAAATTTTGTCAGACAAGGCAAAATTGGGGGGGACGGGGGAGAGGATTAATTACGTGGGCTGCCCGCTGACTACGCCTCTACAGCGCTTGACGGTTGAGACAAAACAAATCTACAAAATCTCAATCATGTCAATTGACTTTCAAATCTCTGTCGAAATATGACCGGTATGAGAGAGCCCAAAGCGCAGACGCCGACGGCCAGCAAACTCTTCCAGGAGAAGCCGACACCAGCTGCAGTCAAACTAAGCAGGGTCCTGCCTGCCTGAATAAATAGAATTGACGGCGGTGCTACTCCTAAAACAATGCACAAGTACGCGTCACAGTATGAGACCTACGTATGTGCCAAACACGTTCTACCATCTTAATTTCTGAACACGTTCCTAATTTGCAGAAACATTACGGGATTTATTAGGATTCTAGCCTTCGTATCAGCCACTGGTAATAATTGCAAACACAAATTAATTACATTATTCAGTGCTGTCACCTATTTACTCAGCGATGCAACAGGCGAAAATTTTTAGCTAAAACAAATAACTTTACAAAATTAAAGACCAGTACCAAAAAATGTTCCCCAAAAGAATGGACTCAATGGCACATCCAGCACCGGAGAGGCTAAATTAATGAACCAGTTGGGTAGCAGCGGAGTCATTCGCAGAAACAGCATATAATTAAATAAATTAGCACGGTGCTTGGCTATCTAAAAGAAAACCCAGATTAGCTACTTTACAAACGCACGTATGTCTGTTTTATCTCTACAAAATTACAACACAAAAATTGCATTGAATCGTAACTTGGTTAGAAATTCGCAAGAAATAAAAAGGCAGGCTACGTTAACTGGCAACAAACCTCTGTGGGCTATATGCTCTTGCCACTGAAATTGTCCGCTTATAATGTATTCAAAAAATCGAATTTGGCGTTAGTTTTGCTCTAGCTGCTGTTCTGACTTCAGTAACAAAGTATGAAGTGATATTTTATTTGTTAAAATTTTAACAAAAAATCATCCACCCCAGGACGGCTCAGAGGTCCAACCGGGAACTTCTATATATGTACGGATAGCGCAGATTACTGTATTATTGTATTACTGTAACTCGGGCCAGCTTGCGCTGGAAGGAAGAACCTTAGATGCGCCCAGTTTGGTGCTTAGCTCCCGGATAGCGCACAGTCAGGGCATGTCATATGTACAATATGGGTTGTCTAGGGGTTTCCCTTAGTAAATAGCAGCCGAAATTCGAAGTTCGGTCATGAACGTTTTTGAGGCCAGTTTTTGGTACCTTCACTTAAGGTCTGCTCTGCTCTGAACGCATGGAGAAGTCCTAGGGGCTTAAGCTCACAGGCTAAAATATCGAGATGTGTGGCTATCACCATGCAAAAAATTGGATCGCTGCGACGTTCATGTGAGTCGGGGCAAGTCAGAGTGAGTTCCGGCGAATTTTTCGTTAAGCTTGCTATATGCACTAACTTCACAGAGCGACCAAATACCCGAATTCAAATCGGATACCGAACACGGTTGTTCTAAATTAATATCACCTATTTTTATTTTCTTGGTGTAAATGTTGTACAAAATGTATATAAATGTTTTCAAAAAGTAATTTGGCAGGCTAAGGTGGTTCTTACCCCCAGGCTCTCCACAATGAGCATACGAATGAATAACCGAAATTTTGGATCGCCTCTAATGTTTAAACGTTTTGCAAAGCTGTGAGTAACTATTCGTACCTGACCAGCCCAGGTTTGTACTTTGTCAGGCCAAAAGGAAAGTAACAGAGGTCTGCAAACCAGATCTGATAAGAGATAACAAAGTGAAGCACCCACCGCTGAGCACTAAAAAGAAGCAATACGATAAAATAATGCAGCTCAGGGTAAATATATAATTGGGCAATTTATAATTACTCAATTAGGTATATATATGTATATATAATTAATTTTTGGTGAAATTTGATAGAGTGCTAGCGAACATCAAGAAAACATATTGTTTCTACAATTCCTAAAACTGCGAGAAATTAACAAAACTTTGAAAGTTAGGCACATTAGAAACTTAGCGAGTTTGGCAAACTTTAAAAACTTAAAAAATAGGCCGGCTTCCTTTCATTTTCAGCACATTCAACTACCACATTTTGTAATTTGTGAGCTTTGATATAAAATTAATCAAAAATTCACCATTTATATATTTGTATATATACCAAACGGCTAAAGAATAAGCTTACCCCACAGACTAAAACTAAAGCAACAGGGAATGTAAATAAGAAACCAGATAAAACGCTGAGAAATATGGAACCAGGGATGGCAAACGACTGCAAGCTGAAACCACAGAAATAAGAATTTAATCGCACAGAAACACCTTGTGCTCACGTGTGTATACAAATGGCAAGCAACCTCAATAATCGTTCAATCAGTATATAGACTGTTTAAGAGGTTAGGGACATCAGGCGATAAATTTTATAGCATATACGTATATACACAATTCCACCAACGTTCGATTCAAGTTTTTAATATGGAATCATCCTCCAGAACCGACTCAGTGTAATTTCAGTACAAGTAATGGTTAGAAGGCAAGTGAAAGAGTATGCGACGACTGGCCAGCAAAAATAGATGTCTAGTGCGCCAACAACGATCGGTAAACAGCTATATAATACTGTTCACTCTGGACAGCATAATTATTACTTTTATCTACAAGAATTAAGAGGTTTGGAGTTTGGACCTTGAGGCCCAAAAATCTTATAAACATAGCGAAGTATACACACATATACGTATACTTACAAAACATAAGTCACAGCAACACCAAATAATACATTCCAATAGTAGCGATTCTTATAGCGCGATAGCACTCGTCCCAATTCTTTGGCATCCTCAATCCGACGAGGAATTCTTATATGAACCTTCTCCTCTCTGAAATAAAAAACTAAATTCTAAAAAATTTAGAAACCGAACAGACAGGCAGACAGACAGCATGATGTGAGTAAACAAACTTTATATATTTGCCAATCCAGCTGGTCAAGGAGTCAGTGTAGAAGGGCCCTCCTTCCACGGATGCAGTCATCAACTGAGTTGACAATCCTAGCTCTACGTCTGAGACTAATCCGGGGATGAGCACCGGCACTCGATGTCCTGTGGCAGGACCACATCTCCAGGGGCAAACCTTTACCTCACCTTTTTACAAGTCGACTACATAACCCAAAAAGTTGCCAAATATTACCATTTTTACTTTGCGAAATTTTTCCGATTTAATTTTGCTTTGCATATCAATTTTGGCAAATCTTAAGCAGATACATATCCTCCACGGGCACCGGGGAAGCTGTTTTTCTCCTCATCCCTGGTCATTGGCGGAAACCACCCGGTCGGCCGGCAGCGTCATGGCGGCAGGTAGTGGAAAAGGACCTATGTGCCCACATGACCCCATATAGAAACGCTGCCTAGCGGTGGGATAATGTGGTCAAAACCATGGCTCAAGATAGAAACCAGTGGAGGGCAATGGTTAATCAAGTTGGTGTGGATCCGGAGCCCATCAGATTGCTGCAGCAGCAATAGAGATGGAACAAGTAAGTAGTAAGTATATAACCGCCAAAACTTATAAAACAATTCCAAAAATATGCGTATGCGCCCCAATCGATGAAAGGCCTCATGAAACACCCTCACAAAATTCCTAAACAGAGCCAGGACTTGCAGGTGTGGAGGTTATGGACGGATGCAGACCGCTGACCAAACCAAACACAATTGCCCTGTTTCGCTGCCCCTTGAGGTTTACAAAGTATGCGCCCACAAAATAATAGAAAATAGGACGACGTCTTCACTTTTGGATTCTCTTCCTAGTACAATGATTAGACCCACAGCAATAGAACTACTTACAAAACAAATGATAATACATACTGTTTTAATTCAGGAAATGTGCCATACGTCCATAAAAGCAGAGCAGCTGAGCCCAAAAAAATTGTTGCAAGGAAAAAGACAGAAACGTAAGTGTTCATACTTCATGTGGAATGTGATCCTGGTTAAAAACAATAATCTTCTGGTCGCTACAACAAATTTATATATTGCACAATTATTGCATAATTTGTAGCAACAAGCCAACGACCGCTCCGGAGTTGCGAACAAAAAACTAAAACTGGAAGTTGTAAATCTTCAGGGAAAGTCCTTGAATTAATACCTTCCAGGCAAAATCATGGCAGAACCTGGGTTTTCTCTAGGCCAAAAAATTGAGGGGAGCCCCCCCACCCCAGAGGACATTTTTAGTATTTTAATTTTCATGATTGGTCAGGGCCTGAAGAATGAGGGCCAAAAGACTATCAATTATGTTAAATCTGTCTTTATCACAATAATCTCATCCCACCCCATCCAGCACTAATGCATACGAGTTTACAATATTTAATCCTTTTGTTCGGTTTCAAATATCGCAGTTCATATAAAATTCCATACATGAAATTATTCATAACTTTTGTTTTATTATTTAAAATATTCTTTATTTCTTTTATATAAAAAGTTTTTAAAAATGTTTTTAGAAATGTTTTTAAAAATTGTTCCTTTTAAATAAGTGTTTCATTCTAATAGGTATATATTTTAATGATGGCTCATTACTGTTTTTTGTGTTTTTTATTGTTTTCGCACACTTTTTAAAAAAACACACAAAATTTTAAAAAACACACTAAAAAGCACACTCACATTTTCACCTGAAGGAGCGAATTTTTATTAATTTTAAGCCTAGTTCCTAAGTTTTTCGAAAAAATTTTGCGCATTCGGCGCAAATATTCGCTATATATCTATGTTTTACTTATGTTTGTTTTCGTCTGGGCATTAGTTTTCGTGTAACCTTCATTATTCTAAGCAACGGTGTCATTAGGGACTGTATAAGCAAATTATTCTATGAAATTACATTTCTAAATTCTGGAAATGACTGGAATAAAATAAACTGTCGAAAAGTAAAAGGTTTGAAGATTTCAAATTTTCAAAATTTTCTAAAGACCAAAATTTTCACAATTTTCA
>JASAND010004278.1:0-61639 GCA_030248195.1 Trissonchulus latispiculum | reverse complement strand
TCTTAAGGTTCAGTTATAGCTAATGTTAATGTCTCACTTTTCCTTCGACAGAACAACAGTATTTCAAAATTCAGTGATCTAGTGTTTGCTATACGTACCTAGACAAATTGACTGATGCTTGTAGAGTGGACGGGAGCGGGAAGGAAGGAGAGGCAGATGAGTAGTGCTAAAGTTTTGTTCCTGACGCATCGTGAGGATGATGATGGTGATGATGCATGGAGGCTGGGAGGAGTTTCTTCTTCACTGTGAGGGCGTTTCAGTGACTGTGAAAGTCCGGCCAGATCGGATCCGGACGTGGGACCGATCGGGATCGGATCCGGCCGGATAAACCGTCATGGGCATGGTTACGGTACTGGTCGCCAGGGGAGTCTTCTTGGAGTCCGAGTAGATACCACAGCAGGAGGACCAGGCCCGACAGGTCTTCTTACTCCAGACCCACATTCCTGAAGTGATTCCCACCACTAGGGACATGAAGATTTTCAGCATAAAAGTTCCACCTTAACCGGGCTACGGGGTACGGGCTGGAGTTCTCTCGGGAGTGGGTCTGGTAGGATTGGCCGGAGCGCTCTGATAGCTGACTGGATTCTGATCCAGTTGAATTTTCTCATCGATCTGGCAGCCGATCACCGTGCTGGCCGCCAGAATGTAGAGTACAACCCGAACATCCCAGTGCGGAGGAGAAGCTTCTCAAATCTGGACGGATTTTCGCTGGCTGGGTTAGCTGGCTGACGAGATCCGGTTCCGGTTAGGCTGACAGCGGAAGTAGCGGCCGCTGATCGGGCAAAATTCCGAATGTCCCTTCGAAGCCGGTAACTTCCAATGAAACCGCCAACGATGAAAAACGTGCCGACCACAATATAGAGGGCCTGGGGCACTATCATGAATCCCAGTAGGGCCTCCGGACTACCGTTGCCGACCGAGCAAAGTCCGGTCAGTTCGTCGGCGTCAACGTTCTTCGTGATCAGAACCACGATAGACTGAATGGCGGGAACGGCCCAGGCAGTCAGATGGAAGTAGCTGCACTTGGCGTCCAACGCTTCCGTGCTCCACTTCATCTGGACGGCCAGAAACCAGGATACGGTAAGAATGATCCACCAGATCCCACTGGCCGCACCGAAATAGTAGAGGATTAGGAAATCGACAACGCACCATTTGGAGTTGTCCAGGCCAGCTTGAACCAGATAGGGACTGTTCTGGATCCCAGTGGCACAGGAAAGCTCCCGGGAACCCAGGAGAAGTCTAAAGATGTAGCCAGTCGAATAGAGACCATAACAAACGGACATCCAAATGATAGGACGTTCCGGGTAGCTGAACCGGGTTCGATCCAAAATCCAGGTAACGACGGTTAGAACGGTGGCGAGGAGGCAGATGGAAGCCCAGATGGTCATCCAGACTTCTGCGAAATCCTTTTCCTTTCGATCGAAACGAATATCGTTACCGCAGGCCGGGACACACATCGGATACCTGGTGGTGGTATCAATGGCGACATAATTGGGTGGACAGTCAGAACTGGGCCGAGGTCCCAACTCGTGTGTCCCAACAGAGTTGTCCATATTGGGATTATTCCAACCATCTTTGGAGTTACCGGATCCCGGACCATCCGGAGAAGGTTCCATACAGAGGGGATCCGAATGTTTCTGGGGAAACTTGCTACAGTTCAGCATCTCTGGCCACTGTAGGCCAAAGCTCTGCAGTACAGGACTGCAGCTTTGACGCACATTCTCACAGACCGACCGGCAGGCTACAATAGGATAGTCTACTTGCTGAGCGCACATGGGCGCATAGATTGAACAGAGGAAGAATTTCAGTTGACTAGAGCACCGAACGCCCTGAACCCACTGCGGAGTGATGTCCGCAATGGCACGAGTGGCCTGCATTTGATCCAGGTGGCCCAACATGTTGGGCATTCGAGTATAGTTGTAGGGAGCGTCTTCGCAGAGGGGGATTGTGATTCGTTCGCATCGTTCTGAGTTAGGAATAAGATCGAAGCTTCGACTGAGAGTTATGAAGCAAAGCAGGACGGCGAACCGGAGACAGAGCATTGTAGTAATGGTTAGTTAAGACAGACTGAAGAGGCTAGCGGGAGAAAAGTAAAAATGAGGTTTGAGGGAAAAATGGTTGTACTTAAGCAGCAACAAGGGGACGCAGAGGTCTAATTTCCTGGCCCAAGGAACGTCAATTAAGGCAGAGTCGGAATATTTGAAGGAAGTAGGCCCAAGATGCAATTAAGCCATCGGAGCGGCCTTGTCCTTTTGGAAGAAGTTTTGAGAAGAGAGAAAATGCTTCCAAGCTTTTCCAAACACCTAATTATAATACTCGCATACCATTAGGACGAAAATATCGGATCTTCTCCCGGCTTTGCCCTAGCTGGATTCAATTTCCTTTGGACCTGAAATAGGCAAATTTAATCAAACAGTTGATAAGAGAAACAGTTACGTAAGAAAACATAGTCTTTCTTCAGCTTGTTGTAGGAAGCCAAAATTTGTTACATACATTCTTTCTGGTCCAGTTAACTTCTGTAGACAATTTTGTTGCACTTCTTTTCTACCCATCCGAACCAGCTCTTCCAAGATTAGATTATTAACAGTGTCTGCCTAATTGGTTTGTTGCTTTGGGAGGAAACGCAAACTCCGGATGTGGAGTCCTAAATGAATAATGGAAGAAAAGGGACGGTGCTAAAATAACGTCGTAGATGCTACAGCACACAGCGAACCGTTACCAACGATATATATATATATATATATATATATATATATATATATTATTTATGCGTTTAAAATAAAACTAATATTTTAGCACGCTTTCTGCTTAAATTTCTGCATAGTTCTCGCCGGCACATTACATTTAAAGTTTACTCAAACTCAAAAATCTGTTCTTACCAGTGTTGGAGGCCACTATTGTGAAGTGAAGGAAGGGAAATTAGATAAACTTTTCCAGATGTTCTTTGTAACACCGGATAAACTGAAAAGTTCTAAGACTTGGCAACGATTTCTGTTTGCGTCTAGGGGGAGTGAGACCGAACTTTTAAGCCAAGATTTATATAGGTACTTCCACCAGCAAGTGTAGTTGAAGAGAATGTACAGCATTAAAACAGAAAGTGAAATACCGCCCTCTTTTTATTAGATATTTTTTGGTCATGAAAAGGAGAAACCTTACATTGTTTAAAGTTCCAGACTCGAAAACCTTTAGTCCGTTCTGCCAGATTAGTCAAAAATGATGAAATTACTTTCAGTCCGTTTGTTGACATCCTGGCATACAGACGGATTTAGGTAATATTTTTCAGGCTTTCTTTTCACTGACCAGCTTACATAATTTTCCCCCTTGTTCTATTGCCGCCCAACCTCCGCCATGAGAAGCCGCAATAGAAAGACAAATGTTAGTGATAGAATTGTAGGCCTCATTTCCCTCAAGACTACAGATAGTTTTTGCATTTTTTGAAGCCCGTTACTAGCTGAAGTCGTTTTAGCAAAGCTAGTTTTTCAAGATAACGTTTTTCTGAAAATTGATGAGTAAAACTAAGGTAAAGCCAGAATCTAACGACGTCCTAAATTAGCTAGTTTTTTAGAGAAGGTTTTGTTAAAGTAATATGAGGTTTTCTCTTCAAACTTTGAAGCTGCTTTTGCTGGTTGCAAAAAATTAAGCTTTCGAAGATTCTAAAAGTAATTTAATTCTTATTTCTTACGAATAAATAACTTCTCAATTATGCAAAGGCAAAAATGGAAAATGGTTTGAATGGTATGCGTGTATTTATGAAAATTGGTTCACATATGCTTAAAGACTCAACTCAAAGACATGTTTTATAGCCCTTGATCCCACTACACTTGAGATTATATTGCAAATCTCAAAATTCTGCTTACGACAACTTGGAAATAAAGTTTTACGGTGAGGCATGATTGCTTGAATTAGGTTGTCTCTGCTCGCACATTCGGTTAATAGAGGATTTAGACAGATACCTAAGTATTTGAAACTCAGTTTACACGAGATTGTAATATATGTTTTATCGTAAAGTTAGGTCACTTGAAGTTTAGTGCTGACAGTTGCTACGGGATTGAGTGCTGCTAGAAAAATAAGTATATACGTAAAAAACATGTAGGAAACCTTTAAGGAAATAAAAGTTCTGAGGTTATATATAGCTTTTTAAGATCACCTAGTCTTCCTTGTCAGTAGAGCTAGAATCATAAACTGTGTGGACGTGTTGCATATGAAAATATTGTAACAGGCAACAAAGTGGTTAAATGATTTATCCTACTTAAAATCACGACAGAGCAGTCCTGCTTTTTGGTGGAATAAATACAACATAGATTTAGCTCAGGCTCAAGCTGTTGACATTCATCGCTTTATAGCGCTCTTGGCTTTTATCACCTAACTATAGCTAGAACTTGATCGCATTAAATCTGATAAAGGGTGGGGGTGTATATAAAATGATTGTAACTTTCCAGCCATAGTCAGAATGCTGAACTCAAATTGTTAGGCAAGTTGCACAAAAATTAAAACTAAACTTCCGTTTATGATGAAATTGAATAAAAGTTCGGATACTTGGTATAGGTTAAGCGGAATTTTATAAAGTAATTGGTTTTTCTAAATTTTTGTTTGGTTCCCCTGCAGCTGATCAGTAAGCCTAACAACTTTAGGTTGAAATTGCCAACCGTTTTTGCTGGATTTTCAGCACAAGAAATTACATACAATAGGAAAGAAGCTGCTTGGGGAAAAAGGACGAAACGTCGTCTAGAAATCAAATGCTTGCTTGGTTGGATGCCTTTAACTTTGAACTACTGCCGACTAATGTTATGTAGTTTTATCCAAGAAAGTTTTTGGGTAATAGCCTTCAGTAATATTACTCTATAGGCTCTTAAGATTTTTTAAATTGCTCCTTTTATGGTGTAGCAATTATGCATTGGTTAAAGCCTCTGGTTGATCGAGAGAATTTCTTAGATGGCTTCAATTAAAACAGACAATAAAAATAGTGATTAGCCTCGCTCGGAATAAGATAGAAATTAGTGATGTGGGTATTGCTTGGATAAAAAGGACAAATAAAATAACTTCATCTATGATTAATAGTCGATTTAGCTGATATTATTGCCGGTCTTCTAATTAAGAAAGTAGTGGTCAGTATATACCAGCAAATTTCTAGTTAAAGGAATGTCAAAAATAAAGTATATCCAATTCAATCATTTAGTTTGTTTGCGATTGAAATCGTTAGCTACATAGTTTTACGATTACATAATATGTTTCGTTTGAAATATATAGAGAATGAAAAAACAATATTGCAGCAACGTGCTTCAAAATTAGAAGGCTTTTGTAAGGAGTCTCTGAAACTTTCCGTGCCATATTCCAGTATTAAATAATTTTCAGGATGCCAAAATGTGAAAACTAACCCTGGACAGCACCAAAAAAGATTAAGAATAACTGCGGAATACCAGAAAGCTAAATCCTATTTTTAATGAGAATCCAATGGATAACCTTCTGCTCTTCTGGTGCTATTCTTAAACATTATTGGTGCAGTCCACTTAGTAATAAGTGAGAGCACTAGGTACCTAATATAGAAAGAAACATTTGGATAAGTCTTTTAGCGATATGTGCAGCCACAAGGTTATTTTGGTGACGAGAGGGGTACTTCCCGGGGAAGAATTTTCGAGTTGGTGAGTTCTTTGCAAAAACAGCCAAAAATTAGTACTTTATTTTGTGGCATGTTTTGAATGGAGAACCACAAAGTTTTTAAAAATTTTAGGATTTATACTAAAAATGGACACTCTTAGAAAAAAATCTCCGGCGAAGCTGGAGAATTTTTTGAAAATTGCTTATGGCAAAAATTTGGGCACCAAAAAACCTCAGGGAGGTTTACATAGGTTAAGCAAATTTCCCGAGAAGGCACGTTTTCGATGGGGAAACTAATTTTGGGCGGGGGGAAGAGTTCTAATGTCGGGAACACCAAACTCAGCCAAGATAGAATTCCACTTCTCACTCATTTTTGAAAGCCATATATACTTAAGGCCTTTTTGAATGCCATTTTTGGGGCATTTTTCTACTTTCTCCGATCTCGCTGATTTCGTATGTTATTGTCCACTATATCTTAACGAGATTTTAAAAGTCGCAAGTCTTACGGTTGTCCAGTAATTTTACCTCAAAGTTGAGGATTCATGTGTTAAACATAGGCAGTAAAAAAGTTGTCATTTTTTCGCGTACGCCAGAAAAATCTCGGAACAAAAAATTATGAATCTGGACAAATTTTACATGAAAATAATGCTTAAATGTTGAACTGCGGTATCTTGGAATTAGAATTTAATTTAGGCCTTAAAAATTTTTAACTAATTTTTGAAGGATTAAAAGTTAACATGGTGCTAAAATCGTGTAACGTTTTCATCCTTCAGGATCTTTAAGTGCCGTAATGTGTGACTTAATTATACAACAAGTCACACTGGGGCAGTACATCAGAGACAATTTTGTTTAGATGGCGACATATCTGTTATTGTTAATTGCACTTTAATGAACATTATTTTAAATTTGTTAAACTTGATCACTAAAAGTTGTCCCTTTTCAGCTTAGCTTGCCTACCGTCACCCTGGGTTTGCCTTCCGGTACCAGCGGTTTGCCTAGCGGTACTTTAGTTTGCCTACCGGCACTGACTAGCTTGCCTAGCGCCACCACATCGTCCTGTCCTATCTATGATTTACGGAAACAATGCAATTAAATTTAGCAAGAATTCTAACAGAGAAGAAAGGAAAATTGTATATATAGTCTAACTAAAATGAGAACGAATCAATGTTTTTGCTAATTGATTTAAGTTTCCGGTTTCCACTGTTTCTAAGAACGAAATCTTTACGGCCTGAAAATTTTCCCAGTTAATAATTACCAAGATAAATGGTTCCGCGAAAGCTCATAATTAAGTAGCATCAAATGTAAAGCAGTGTTACAGGCAGATCAGTAATTATGTAAATCACTTCTAGTCTAGTGCATTTTTATTCCGCCGGAGGCGGAATCTTTGTAATGGGTGAACCCTAAATTACGTGTAATAACAGATGTGATGGAATCGTAATGCCTATGCTTAACACACAGACTTAGTTAGGCTGTCTTTTTTCGGTGGGGGGTGTGAGGGCGGAAGTTAGTATGGAACCCTCAGTCCACATGCTGTTACATTTAATTTTGGAAGGTAAGGCTGCTACTTTTATTTTGTTATATGAAAATTAAGTTTTAAGCCATTTTTCAGTGGGGGCCCATGGTTTTCCTGATTCTGAAAGTTTTTCGCTTAGTTCCCCCCTCGGTTCTGATTTTCAATTTGAGAATCAGAATGCTCAATATGCAAATTAGATAAGCCCAGAAAAAATAGTAGTACTGAGAAGTAGACTTGAAAATGACGATAAATGAGTAAACTATCAACGGAACTGCAAAATTGTCAAAAATGGCAAGTTTTCTGCTAACAATAAAATGCGAATACCTTCAAAGGCCCTTTCGGATGCAGCTTTCCAAAGCGATTTTGATAGCTGTCTCCAATAGTTTGGAAGAAAAGGACACTTACTGAAAGTAGTATTTTTCGTGTTCCAAAAATTGTTAATTTTCTAATTCTTAACTTTAACAAAATTGTCAAAAACAGAACGCTAAATAGAACTGCATGAGATAGCTGCACTCTATATGCATGCAAAATTTTATCTGAAGTGAGGAAATACATAGTTTTGTTCAGCCCTCCTGGAGTTAAGGCTCAAGTGTAAGAAGTGACTTTGTGTTGTGAAACGGATTGCACAGCACATCGGGAAAATTTTCGTAAAAACGCTAACGTGTCTCTAGCACACAAGATAGACAGCTATCGACGCTGTGGGTTAAACAGCACAGAATCTTCTTTTCTAATGACTTAGAAATTAGAATATATATTCATGAGATAACCAAATTGCATGATCACGCACCGTGGCGGAATTATTCCCCTTTTAGGGGTAACTTGTTAAAATTTTATTAGGATTATAAAAATTTACGGTTGTTCTCAGCTAAAGGCGAATTATTGACGTTACATACCTATAGTCACAAACAAGTACTAGGATACAGCAAAAACTATGCTCCAACTATACTATGTAATTTTTCAAATGGGTCATAAAGTTCAAAATAGGCTAATTTCTACCTCCGACTGAAATAATCCCTTCATTTTTAGTTTTTTGGAAACGTAGAAAATTGAACAATGGATTTAATTCACGCTGTTATGCTCATAAAAAATCCAACACCCCCAAAACACCTTCACAGTCAAACATAGGCATATACTAACAGGGCTGGGAGAGAGAGTGAACGAACACACGAAACAGAAAGAAAGAAAGCAACTTGGAAAATACGAGGCCATTAAATTTGCGGTAATATTTTATCTTCTCCTGCCTATTATAATTCGAAGCTCTACTGAAATTTACTGCTATCATAAAGAGTAGCTCCGCCCCCTTTGTGTGGAAAACTTGTCCCTTTGAACAATGCCGACTTTTAAGTTTGGAAACTTGTCATGCGGGTCACGTGAGAGCCATCAACCAATCAGATTGGAGAGCAGTTTGTCACGAGCAGACAGAGATTTACACCAGGGATAGGTTGACGAATGAAAAAGGCTGACATTTTTATTAAGGAAATCTGCCATTTAAAGAATGCCTCTTTTCGCACCAGTGACGAATTTAACACAGAATGCTTCTATGGCAAGAATAATGCTAATTTGTTTTGAGTAAATATGGAAAAAGTCAAACTATATACTTCAAAAAGTATTCTAGGTATTTTCGAATACGTAGCCCCCTCCTCTTTAATTTTCCGTTTCTCCGTTTGAACTAAATAAATGTAACTGATAAGATTAAACTATCATTTGAATCATGATACAAAATAAATCCACGTCCAAAAATTAATAATAGCGATTCTAGCAAAGGCTGACAATTTTAATCACTTTGAAGTCATTGAAATATTACTCCGCCAACTTTCTAGGTTTGATTAAAATGCCCAGTTTTTTGCGTTCTGTCTCTTTCTTGTATTTTAATGGCTTTCTAGAAATTCAGGAGAAAAACCTCGCAAGAAAATTTAAGAAACGGGCAGCTGTTCTGACGAATTTGTTGACTGCTTTGTAAAATGTCATGTTTATGCGATGAAGTCGTATGTAACGGCACCTGCGTAAAGAGAACCTGGAATTTCTAGGTACAGTGTATTTAAATTACTTTAATAATAACATTCGCATACTATCATTTTAGTAATTTTATGTATTCAGACAGACACTATAAGTATGAGTACTTAATTATAACTTAGCGTACGTACGTAGGGAGTAGGGACTACAGCTTGAATTCTGAATTCTGTTTCGTCATCGTGGAAAATTTGGGTCTTTCCCACTATCCCCTCCCATAGCTCCGAAGAAGCACCAAATAAGCACAATATTGACGGATTGAGTTGAAAATTGGTAGGGGTAGGTTTTCGGATCTGCTGATTTCAAAAATGCAAAATTTTTAAAATTTTTAAAATTTTTCAAAAATTTTAAAATTTTAGCTGGTCAATGGGAACCAGGGGGATCAAAAAACTTTTGTCCGAGATTTTGCTGAAAACTTGCGTACATAGGGCGTTGAGCACGAATCTGAAATCCGTTTTTCGATTCAGCCTTTCGTTAGCTCAGGATAAGCTTTCATCTTAGGCTTACAACTTTAGCTAACGAGAAGCCGAATCGAAAAACTGATTTAGATTCGTGCTCAGCACTACAGAAACCCCTTGAATGCAAGTTTTCAGCAAAATTATGGACAAAAATTTTTTATCCCCTTGTTCCCCCTTAAAAATTTTAAAATTTTTAAAGAACTTTACATTTTAAAAGCTTTGCATTTTTGAAATCAGCAAATCCGAAAACCTACCCCAGCCAAATTTCAACTGCACGTCGCTGAACACGAATCTGAAGTCCGTTTTCGATTCAAATATTTGTTAACTTAGTATAAGCTTACATCTTACATCTTGTATTTTTAGCTTATAGCGAACATAAATGCCTTTTCGCGCACGTGTTAAGACAATAGTTAAAAACTATTAACTCGCTTAACCCCGCAGGCATATATTAACAAGGACACGCATTCTTGAGGGGTCCTGTGCCTGTTTTTGCTCAATTTTTCCTGCACTTGTATGTACGCTAATCCAAATCTGGGGGGAAGAGGGTCCAAGCAGAAAACTTATCGAAAAAGAGCAATTTTTGCAAATTTTAAGCTAATTTAGCAACAATAGCTACTTTAAAGCCAGTTGAAACAGTTTTCGAGATATTTTGGAAGTTTTTCAAACTTTGAACAAATTTTTGTTAGTTTGGGCATAAATTTAATTTTTAGCCTTCTTTGCCTTGCCCCTTGTCCCTTGGCACTGAATTTGCTGGCCCTTGTACTAAACCTTCAATTTCTAAGCTGCACCAGACGGGAAAAGCATTGAGTTAGTTTTAACTCTTTGAACTCGTTTAACTAGCTGCGCGATTAGGAAGTTGGGATGAAAAATGTGTTTGATTTGAGGAGTGACTACTCAACACCAAAATTCGAACCCGCGTTCTCTCCTACATTTTATCTCAAAACCTAATCAAATTGCCTCAAACTTTGGATATATACGTGCCAACAAATTTCTGCTGGGTGTCGTTTAAGTCGTCTAATCTGAAAACACCTAACGCTCATAACGTCTACCGACTAAAAGCCTAAAGACCAAACGTCTACTTGCAAAATGCATTGTTTTTCCAAACTTGTGTCAGACGCTCAAAACGTCTCAATTATGTTTCAAAGAAACAACTATCTTAGTGTAGTAGGGGTTTAAAAATCGCTAAAATTTGCTTAAAATGTTCAATTTTGGTAAAACTTGCTTATTGAGTTATCGAAAATTTGTAATTATAAATGAATTGAGATAGATATGAAACTCGTAGTATCCCCTTTGTCAGAAATAAAATTGTACAAAAGTATAAAAATGGTTGTGTTGGGTTGTCCAGGTAACTAAAACTGGAAGGATCTCTTGCGACGTGGTAGCGCTAGGCAAGCTAGTCAGTGCCGGCAAAATAACAACAGTACCGCTACGCAAACTGATGGTACTGAAAGGCAGACCCGGTGCCGACTGCCGATAGGCAAACTCTAAAGTACGTTAGGCAAACTCAGGATAACGGTGGGCAAGCTAAGCTGAACAGGGATAGGTACTTTTAGTATTTAAGTTTAACAAATTAAACTAATTATGGCCTGTTCATTAAATTGCAACTAGCAATGATAATTATGAAACCATCAGATCAAATTGAATTCACAATCAAATTAAAAGACTTTTTAAGAAGATCTTCGTTAATGTTAACTTAGGGATTGCCTAGCGGCACTCGGTTTGCCTGGCGATACTTTCAATTTGTCTAGCGCTACTAAATGGTTTATCTATCGGCACGGTTTGACTCACGGAAAAAGGCCTCTCTTGCACCTTTTCCCCAGCCCTAACTTTTGATTTTTTGATCAATTTAAAATTTTGTATGGGGGCATACTGGAGGCTCATGAATTCAAAAATTCAGAAATTTTTAAAAGTGCAGAAAAATTTCAAATTTTAAGCTTTAAGATTTTTTGTTCCGATTTTGCTGAAAACTTGCATACAAGGGTTTTCTGGGTCTCTGACCACGAATCTGCAATCCTTTCTTCGATTCAGCTTTTTATTAGCTCAGGATAAGCTTACATCTTAAGATCGTATTTCAGATTAGTGCTCAGCGACCGAGAAAACTTCTGTACTCAAGTTTTCAGCAAGGGACCCCTTCTCTTGGTCCTCCTTACCAACTTAAAATAAAAGATTTTTTCAAATTTTGCAAAATTTTAAAATTTTGTTTTCATCAGCCTCCAGTTTGCGTCAATATATACAAAACTTTAAAGTGATTGTCAAAAATAAAAAGTTAGGGCTGAAGACGGGAAGAAGAAACAAGAGATCTGGTTGTGGTTGTTGAAAAAAACTGGACCAGAAATATTGTTATCTCCGAAATTGCATCAATCCTTGTTGACCATGATATTATGATAACAAGTAGGAACGTTTCAGTTAGTGATGCTCCTACTAGGAGCCTCCTAGTTGTGATGAGTAAACTGGTGAAACTATGTCTACTTGAAGTCTAGGATCTTTTGCGCTTTCCCCCCCCAGCCCTAACTTTTGATTTTTTTGACCAATAACTTTGAAATTTGGTATGGGTGCATACTGGAGGCTGCTGAATTCAAAAATTCAAAAATTTTAAAATTTTAAAAATTTTTTAAAAATTTTAAATTTTTGTTTGGTAAGGGGGGACCAAGGGGAACCAAAAAATTTTTTGAAACAAATTTTGCTGAAAACTTGCATACAGGGGTTTTCTGGGGCGCTGAGCACGAATCTGAAATCCGTTTTTCGATTCTGCTTTTCGTTAGCTCAGTATAAGCTTACATGTTGAGCTTACAACTTTAGCTTGTACTGAGCTATCGAAAAGCTTAATCGAAAAACGGATTTCAGATTCGTGCTCAGCGCCCCAGAAAACCCCTGTATGCAAGTTTTCAGCAAAATTTTTTTCAAAAAAATTTTTAGTCCCCCTTGGTCCCCCCTTACCAAACAAAAATTTAAAATTTTTTAAAAATTTTTAAAATTTTAAAATTTTTGAATTTTTGAATTCAGCAGCCTCCAGTATGCACCTACACCAAATTTCAAAGTTATTGGTCAAAAAAATCAAAAGTTAGGGCTGGGGGGGAAAAGCGCAAAAGATCCGAAGTCTATATAGAAATGCATTAATGTTACACTTAGACAATGAAAGGAACTGAGTTCAACGGCTTATATGAAGTTAATAAAGTTGATTAAAGTGGTTATACTTGAGCTGTACAAAAACTGCATCTGAACAAAGCTCCAGACTACTTTTAAGACTTCCAGAACGATGAAACGGCGGTACATACATTCCCAACAAAACAGTACGTTCATTTATTCAAAATCTATGTAAGTCTCTGCTGCATCTCATGTGCAGAAGGTTGTGCGTGTCATAAAATATCATAAAAATTATTACGAGACCTCTGGGAGACATTATTCTGGTTCTGACAGCTTCACAGACTGACAATATCCTCATAAAATGAGTCTTATTAATTACATATTATAGCGTATGGACCAGAGTTATTGCTTCATAACCGCTTTACCACTCCCCACCCTAGAGCCTGGACCACTGTCGTAATCACGCAAAAATGCATTGTAGGTAAATAACAGGAAAAACAACATAAAATCCAAACTTATTTATGTTTATCTGAACGTCGTATAAACGGACTGACTTTATTCGATCATTGAGCTGGTGCTAGTTGCCGTTCCCAACAGAAATGTCCAATGGTCGCTGTGCAAAGAAATATAAAATGAGGTCGATAATGTTGAAGTTCGTTTGATCCCAACCAGATTCATTAAATGCTATACCATTGTTAGGTTTAGTTAATTAGTTGGATGGATAGCAATAATTGACTGCAGTTAATTCAAGAAAAATGTAATAAAGCTTAAACCTTCCTATTAGTTTTGCTTTTGTCAGATTCCAATTATCATGGAAACATAGTTACACAAATTCGTTTATTTGGTTTTCCTACTCTCCTCTGTGCACAAAAAGTTTAAAAACTTGACAAGTGTGATGAAATCTGATTGTGCTTGTTTTCGACCATTGCAAAATGTTCGGGGTTACGGAAATTTATTTGCACTGACTAGCAATATTTGGAATTTTGTCAATTTGGAACCGAAACGCTCCGAACTGCTATCTGAGGGTTAGCACTTTCTGGAGTGATGAGTCATAGAAAAATTACAAACGCTAACCTTGAAGTGGCGGAGGCAAGTTTCTGAAATTTGAACCCACCGGCTAGTATGGCGCTCAGTGATTCTATCAAGGATAGAATTAAATTTATATTAGGAATCACTTGATGGCATCGACTTTGGGTTGAAAGCTTTCTCAGCTACTCGCAATGCATTTTCGAATTCCTAATACCATATCGAAGAAAGTGTTTCAGCGATTGGAATTGGAGTAAATTAAAACTTAGCAACAACTTGGGTTGTACCTACGTTTAGTTTCTACGGCAAGCGGTCATTTGTAAACCTGTTTATTTCACCATTTTTCAGGTAAACTTTGATTAATGTAAATGGCGGTAAGGCAAAAGATTGAAAAATATTTCGTAGTCTGCATTTCAACTTTTTAAACCAATTTGTTGCGCCAAAGTCACAGTTTTTGCTGTTCAAGGTTTTCTGTTTATTAATTTGTTTGCAAAAACAAGATAAAATGAGACCTGGCACAACTTCACTGCTCATTTGCAATGTTGGCAATCTGTAAAGATACCGCCATGTGTTCATATTAAAGTAAAAAGTAGTAGAATGTGCTGGATTGTGCAATCGAAAAAAATTTCAATTAATCAAAATAATGTCAAACCTGTACATAGCATCTCTGACTAGCTTCCGTTATCGAATTAATTCTTTTGCTTGTTACATGTGCTTGATCCCTGGACAGAAAGGGGAAGAATTTAGTGACTTCCAAAAATTACATACTTCCTAAAATTACGAAGTTTTCCAAACTTCCCAATATTGCTTTTACTGTCTATCCTTTGTCGAAGTAAAAATATATATGGTAAAAACGTTGATAAACAATGCTAAAGAAAAGTCTGATCATACGTCTGTTCAGACATTCATCGTAATTTGGATTTGGATGGTCAATGCACAGATTGAACAGGCAATGCCGTTAAACGGGATGGCTTGGCTTGCTACATCGTGGAAATTGCACTCGTTGTGATCTTGTGAAACACAGAAATGCATACGCAAATCAAATGTCGTCCGTGTTTGTCTTTATTGTTTTCAGGTTAAAATAAGGGCAAGGCCAGGCAGACCAAGGAAGCAATGGCCCGACGTAGCCCTAGATGATGTACGGAAGCTGGGTTTACGGGATTAGTATCGGACTGCCCAAGACAGATCGTCTTGGAGAAGGAGTGTCAATGGAGCGGCGGCTTTCATGGACGGAAATCGTCTGGGCCAATAAGTCAAGTCAAGTCAGTCAGTCAGTCAGTCAGCACCGAAACCTAGCTACTTATCGTTTTATTCCATATGCTAATTGCTAAGTTCTATTCCAAGGAACTTTTACTCAGAATCATGCATTGTGTATCAGACTTCATAGATCCCGCTGAAATTGTAGGTTAAATTGTGGGATACTGTTAGTGCTTTGCTGAGAACATTTAAAGCTTCATGAAGCAATAAAAGCAACATTTGAATTTGCATTAGGTTAGTCAGCAAGCGTGACTTTTCTTTCAGATTTCCCACAATATAAGATCTGAGCTATTGCTAAATTACCAATGAAACTGTAAACTTTCCTTGCTATTTAAGATGTTTGCTACAAGGCGTAGTCGTCATAATCTATTTCTGATCCTGATTTTGCTTCTGATCGTGGTGTTGTAATGTGGTTGTATCATAGCCGATTCAGTAGCGTCGGTGTGCGGCACAGGGAGGGGGGAAGGGTGAAAAGTGAAGGGCAATCACCACAACTGACGCCTGACGCGCGCCAAACGCAAATTAAGCACGGACATAAACCTATTTACTATTTTCAGCACTTTCTGTCCGTTCAGTTTTGTTGTGACTTTGTTTGTAGTAACAATACTAATACTGTATTTTGTTTTGTATGGTTGTTTGTTACTTGGTAACTTGCTGTACTTTGCTGTTGTTACTTTAGGGATGTTACCGCCTTTTGGGTTGTTTGGATTCATTTCACTGTTGTGGATAGCGGATCGACCTGTTTGTATGTGACTACTTTTACGATTATTACATAGAAGAGAATAATTATCAGCTTTATATAAAGCGACAGTTATCTCCTCTATCTAGTGAGGTAGTATCCATAAGCTATGTGCACCCGGCTTCCTCACCAAATTTGGAGTTGTCTACTATCTGAGCCAACAAGACCAGGTCTTGCGAACGTGTTTTGCCTGTGGTTTGCATAACTTTTTGCTTTCGATTTTTAGTTAGTATATATACAATATTACATGAAAACTTTATGCATACAACAAGGCTAGTTGGTTAGTTCATGATGTTTAGGGTGCGATAGTTTGACAGCACAGCAGAGAAATGACTACTTGGTATCCCATAATGAGCTCCGAAAGCAGCCAGGTGGTCCTGGAACAACGTCCAGTAATATGAAAAAATTGGTACGTAGTGTCCTGTTTACCATGTTCAGATCAAATTACGATTATTGTGAGTTGCACAGAATCCAGTTAAAATTCAAAAGTGTGCCACTGCGGTTTGGGAACCAAGCTTCAAACTTTCCAATTATAACTGGGTTGCTCAATCGGTAAGAGGGTCAGTGTACTAAACTAAAGATTGCCGACAAAGTCCCCACTTCAGGCTCAAACGTTTGACGTATTAGGTACTGTAGTGACAGGCTTCTTTCCTTCGTTAATTGTCTTGCATATATGTTCTACTTCGAATGGATTGTACGGGTCGGCAAATGGTGAAAAGATTCCATTAAATTCCTAGTATATATTTGTGAGTTTAGCTGTTCAGTTTCGAGTTTTGTAACTTTTTTAAGGTATGGAGTGACAGATTGGAACAGCTGGCACAAGAATGGTCAGAAAGTTGTAACTTTGGTCACAGCTCCTGGCAACGACGTCGACTTCCAGGTCCACTGCCTGATACCTATCTGACTGATTCGAATAAACAAGTTGTATTAGATCTTTAATGTACAGAGAGAGCACCAATGATATAGAAGCTATGTGCTCTTCTCTTCTGGCTCCGTGGTGTAGTGGTTGCACGCATAACTGCAGTACGGGAGGTCCGTGGTTCGATTCCCGGCGGAGTCAAATCTTTACATTAAGGTTAAATTAGAATTAATTTCTGTGGATCACCGATTAATGTCAGATTAATGTCTCCGTCGTTGTCAAAATGTTTTAGACTTGGGCGATGTGGGAGAGCACATTTTTGCCTATCCTGGAGAGGCCAATATCACAGCCCGGGTTCAGGAATGGTTCGATGAAGTGAAGTATTTCCACTACCCGAATACATGTAACGGCGTCTGCGGCCACTATATTGGAGTATGTTGTAGCGTCTTTACAAGCCTAAAGTCATACTATGTGTTTACTTAAAAAAGGATTAAAAAAAGTAATAAGTTCTGTGCCGCAACTTAAGAAGAGTAGTCGTGTTAGCTGATTCAATAGTCAGCACATATATGGTTGGCTTTGGAATACACTATGTATTAAATTATCTGCCATGTACTGGGTATCCATGTGGCCGGAGCTCTAAGCCTATCTGGACACCGTTGCAGTTTGGTGCATCGGCCGGGAAGATTGGTTTGGATTTCTTCTTCAGTCACATGGAGATTAAAGATATTATAAAGAATTTTCCTCAGTCCAGCTGAAAAACAACGGATATTTAACGAAATTCATAATGACACACCGGCAGCAGGTATAAATGGAGTATTGACCTGAAATTTAATTTTTTTTCATGCCCAATATTGGCAATAGAGAACTGAGGGCTCTCGGTATTCAAATTAACAATCAAGATATGAATGATCAATTCAACGTGCATTTACCGTTTCAAAGTTTTGTAGCTTGTCCCCCACCCAGTCGCTGTCTTGTGTTGATAATGAGGATATCAGAGAATGGTTCGATTCCTATGACCGTTACGCAGCTGCTCAAAATTAGAACCCCCAAGATAAGTTGAGAATTTTGCCTAGTTTCCTTCAGGGTATGGCAGCTAGAATGTATAGTCGCCTTACTGTCGAGCAAAAACAGTCTTGTGAAACAGTTAAACAAGCTTTCTTGGCGCAGTTGTGTCCCCCAAATGAAGCGTGTTTAAAATGGTGTGAATTGAGAGAGTGTATGCAACAAACCAGTGAATCCATTTCTTGTTTTTTGGATAAGTTAGAACGCATGTTGGATGTAGCTCGTCCTAACTTAACTGCTGCAGCTCGCGAAAAGGAACTTATTTTGTTGTTGCAGAACCAAAGCTTGCCACATATTCGAAAATGTTTGCTTAAGCAAAACCCTGAAACTTTGGCGAAAACTTTAGAGATTGCGCGTAAGGAGGAGTTATCATTTAAACTTTTTCCTCCTCAAACTGGTGTTGCTTCTGTAGAGACGTTAGAGAAGAGGTTCAACCAAATGCAAGAGCAAAATTCTGAAATTCTGAAGTCAACTGAAAGTTTGCAACAAAGACAAAGTGCTTCTCAAGATGTGGCAGCAGTTTCTGCTGAAGGTGCAGCTGCACAACGTTTGACACAGATGGAAGCGCAAATGCAGCAGTTGTCTTTGCAGGTAGGTGAGCTGACTTCTGCTCTCAACCAGATGGTGTCTTCTCAGGAGCCTCGGATGGGAAATAGGTCTTGTTTTCAGTGTGGTAGAGCTGGCCACTTTGCCGCACAGTGTACAGGATCTTCTGGAGGTAGCAGAGGTGTGGTTGGTTACAGAGCGCAGTCTTCTGGTAGCAATCGAGGTCGACAGAGGGGTAGAGGCTTTCGCTCAGGTAACTCTGGCTCGTTAAACTAGTTTGCCCCGGCTTAGCTCGAGAAAGTTTGGGGTCAGACAGTAATTTTTTTCATTTTTCTAATCGTAATAATCTTCTTCGTGCGGACAATGATTCTTCTGTTTGTTCTTTTTGTTTTTGTGTTTGTAGTATGATAACCGCTTCAGTTACTCATTTGTCTTCTGTAGATAAACCGTTTTTCGTTAAAGGTCTTCTTGATAGCGTAGCTACGGATATATTAATCGATACGGGGTCCAGTATTTCCATTGTATCTGAAAAATTCTGGAAGCAGTTACCCAGTAAACCTTCCCTGGAGTCGTCTCTTTGCTCTTTGCTGTAAACCCGTCAGTATTACCGGTAGTCCTCTGGTTGTTCTTGGTATTATAAAATCCCGCGTGGCACTGGCGAGGAAGGACTACGAGTGCTGCTTTTATGTTGTCAGAAACTCTAATTTTAGCTGTGTGATAGGGACTAATTTCCTTTATAGGAAGTCTTTTGTTTTGGATTTTGACTCCAGTACAACTCAAGCAAACCCCGAGAAGCAGTCTTCGAGGTTGGTGATACTGTGCGCGTTCGCAATTTCCATCGCCGTAAATTTCAACCTCGGTGGAGTCGAATTTTCGTTATAGGTAGGCAGACGTCCCCTGTAAATGATGAAGTACTCGACAGTGGTAGTGGCGAGAAGAGGATTGTCCATGTGAATAATCTCAGACAGGCAACCTAGCTAGACTCTGGTAGCATTTCTTCTGTCGTCTTTGGTACCAACACTTCTTTTTCGTTCTTTCCTTTTCTTCTTGCTCCAGTTCTCACACTAGGTAGGTTTGTGTATAGTTAAGGAGGTTGTTTGTTGCTTGCGCGTTTCCAACTGTCTGGACGGTGCTTGGAGATTGGTGGAAGTTTCCGCTGAGGCGTTCTGGCTTCACCAACGGCGTTGACTAACTTCCACTGGTCTCTGGCACATCGGTCTTTAGCTGCATAAGTTGTGCACATGAAATTATACAGCTGTTAGCTTCGATGCTGGTTGCAGCCAAGGTTTTGTTTCGGGGTACTCTGGCCCCAGTGCTGTCCTTGATGTGAACACCATCCAAGTGACCTGTCGTTTTTAGCAGTAACCGTGATAAAGATTTTTCAAAATTTCAGTAGTCTTTCCCAAAAACCTGTCCTAGCGCCGCTGTTTCATTATAGCAAGTAATTACCAGCTTGCGCCGTAGCTCGGACCCAGTATGTGTTAACCCCGTGCCATGAATTGCTATTGCCAATTAGTCGGGCACGACCTGATTATTTTATCAAACATTATTTTTACTATTGCTTACTCCATTTATTCCTTATTCCTGTTTTGTAGTTTTCTTGTATAGCTGTGTTCTTTTGTTCGGGGGGAGGAAATGTAGCGTCTTTACAAGCCTAAAGTCATACTATGTGTTTACTTAAAAAAGGATTAAAAAAAAGTAATAAGTTCTGTGCCGCAACTTAAGAAGAGTAGTCGTGTTAGCTGATTCAATAGTCAGCACATATATGGTTGGCTTTGGAATACACTATGTATTAAATTATCTGCCATGTACTGGGTATCCATGTGGCCGGAGCTCTAAGCCTATCTGGACACCGTTGCATATGTGTATAGCTTTGTTTGTATTATATATATCCTTTTATGTTATGCAAAATTTTGAAACCATAGATACATATCGGGTCAAGATCATAGCCGATTTTCTGACCCGGTAATCAACTAACGGTAACTAACGGTAATCAGTACAGAATTAACCTGTAAGAAGACATGTACATGTATCATAGTGTGACTGTGTTCTCTGTGTCGAAAAATAACGTACAGGGGCCCGTTGCATAAAAGTTATTACTAATAAATTATTAGTGATTAGTTGATTAGTGTAGCAGTATTAATGAGCAAAGCTATTGATAGAAGATACGTGCTTTGAGGGTTTTGGCATTATTTTGTAGGTAATGAGCTAGCTGATTTAAAAATAACGAATATTTTCAATAGTCTTCGCATACTCAGTCATAATGGTCGATGTTATCAAGGAAAACGTGAATTTCTAAGATTTCTCCTCTGTCACATCCGGAATTTTAATTACACATCAATTTTGAATATTCGGTTCGCTAGAGCATCTGAATTCCTATGGGTACTAGTTGTGGTCCGTTTATGGCTAATTTGGTACTATTATGGTATGAACTAAAGTATATAAAGTCTAAAAGTAATAAAAAAGATTTTGGTATATTACAAAATCTAAAATATGTTTTCAGGTACATTGATGACATTACTGTCATCAATGATAACGGAGTTTTTTTAAAAATTTTTAAAGATATCTATCCATCTGACTTAGAATTAAATTTGGTAAATTCAAGTCCAATCTCAGCTGATGTATTAGACATAGAAATTAAAGTGTCTAATAAAAAATTTGTTACTTCACTTTATGACAAACGCAAATCATTTCCTTTCACTGCAATTTGTTTACCGGATATTACTAGCAATTTCTCACGTAAAAGTTGTTATAACGTATTTTCAAACGAAATCGTGAGAATTTCTAATATTTGCAGCAATAATACAAATTTCATTAACTGTTGCTCTACTTTGATTAAAAATTTAACAGAAAAAGGCTATTCTAACAGAGCACTCAAAAAATCATTTTCATGCAGTCTTGTCAAGGAACGGTTCAATCAAAGTTTAAATTGCACCAGCCCAGGGACTTGGATAGATATCAAATCAAAAATACTCTAAAACTGTAACTGCAAACTGTTTAAGTAAAATCACTCATTCCTTCTTCTCTTTTTCTTTTTCTTTTTATGTTGTATGTTTTATGTGTTAACGTCACGTCTTGAGGCGACCAGCGGCGAAACCTCCTTTTGTGTTCATTTATATCTTTTATATTTTTTAATAAAATTCCTAAAACACCTAGTTCCATACAGCTCCACTGATGAGCCGCCTGTATCGTGAACTCTGGTCTGGTAGAGGTCGCATGCACTACTAATATAGGTTGTTTAATGTTATTTTTGACACTGCCACGAAACCATTCTAACCAGATAATACCTGGTATGTATCTCTATTAAGTTTATTATCTGAAAAGCTACAAAACGACATTAACACATCCCTATAATTCGTCTATAATTTTAGTTGTTTTCAATAAAACTGCTACACTAATCAACTAATCACTAATAATTTATTAGTAATAACTTTTATGCAACGGGCCCCAGCCGAAGCCGTGCAGACGTAGAACGCTATTGTAATGTTTATCGTTTGTGCTTCAAATATGTAGTTGAATTTGTTCAGATCGTTTGGGCTGACTCCTGTCAAGTTGGTTGTGGCCTGAAGAAATGTCCTGGTGGGGTTGGGAACGCCTTCAGCGTTGCTGGTTATTACTACGTCTGCAACTACTTTCCACTGTGAGCAAATTGTAGGAATGTCATGTTCTTTCTTGTACACAGAGAGAATTTAGAAATGATACTTTTTCTAACATTCAGCATTAAAGCCTAGCTTTTATATGTTAAACTGTCCTTTATATTTTGGAAGGGGAATCTAAGGCTTTAAGAGGGCGCTTGCATTAACTTACTTTTGTGAAAAGGTTTGATCCATGACTACGTAATTTCATTTTTTCGTTTTTTTCGTTGGGAGTTCTTAACTTTTTGAAGAGATTTATAATCCGCAACGACCTTACATATTTCAAGCTTTTGCTGGGAAATCTTTTTTCTAGGGTGAGTTCGTGGGGTTCTTACTTTTATCTTAACATGGGTTTACTTGCGGTGGTGATTCCCTTTGGTCACATAAAGTTTGCACCATTATTACTCATTCATTATTTGGAGTTAAGAAGCTATTTTTATATCAAAATGTAGCTTGACATTTTCTCTTTTTAGTGCTTGCCACGAAACTATGTTGCTTTTCTAAAATATTTTTAACACATTTTAGAAGAAGAAGTATAATTTTCCAGAATTTTAGCAGAGTCAAGTAAATTTTTTCGCGAGACATCGGTTATATCATTCGATACCTCCATCAAATAGCTGGGGACGATTTTTTATTTATTGTGAAATCGCTCTTCGTTATAGAGAAATAAGCTGAAATGTGTGCGTAACCTGGATTTCACCTACTTTTTCCAAATTTCTCAAGCGATTACTTTAGCTAGAAAGAAGCGATCGGGGCAACTACAAAATCGTCCCCGGGTATATTTGTGCAGAACACATTTGTTCAGTAGCAGCCCTCCAGCAGCTTGCATGGTGAATGCTCCACAATTTTTGGAAAAAAATTGGTCATGTTTTTGCAAAAACTACATTTTCTCTGATAGCAGCCTACAGGATAGCAGTTGGAAGACGATCATGCGTCGGATAATTTGCCCCTGTGAGACCTTCAGATCGACGCCCTTAGTTTGATTTTACGGCTTGCGTAGTTGAAGAAATGTTGGATTATTTGGATTTCTGCAAAAATACAAGATAATTTCGACGCCAAAACAAGATAATTGGCTATATCTCACGGTAGAGAAAAGCTAGAAACTTGCTTTAAACAGCAAAAATGTGAAGCTCAATGAGATCTTTCGAATGAATATAGTCATAACTGTATAGCCGTACAGAAGAGGTATCCACATTGTTTTCAAGCTCTTTTTATACTGTAACACGTAGTGCAATCAAATATTTATCGTATACATATAGATATAATGTTTAAATAAAATTTCTATTTTTAAGGCATGATGGATGGTAGCTATCCAATCACGTGGTCTCAGCTGCCAAAATTTTGTCAAAACATACCCCGCACCTCCAACCCAAGCAAATTCACTTGAGATTTCTTTAAAGTTGAACAGTTGATGCAAATTTTCTGCCTATAATCCCGATAGTTATAATCCCGATAGTGCAGGTGCCTCCTTAAAGATGTCATATATAATCTTCTCTTTTGTAATACGTACATTACTAAATTTTTTGTTGTGTAATTGTATCTCTTTAACTATTTCCCCCCCAAAAGACCCAATTTAACTATTCCCCCCCCCCAAATTGGAAACTACACATAAACTCCTATTAAAGTAACCGCAAGCGTAATAGTATACACAAATGGAACTGACAACAGATACTTCTAATCGCTTTATAGCTAAAAACTTTAATTTTCAAAAAATTTTCAAAAAGTTAAATTTTAAAAATCTTTATTTAAAAAATCTTTAAAAGTATTCAATCTTTAACTTTCATGAATTATTTAAGTTGGCATTAGTTCATTGTATACATATGAAATTTTAAGACTTAGCTTGAGCTAATAAATGGTTTTAAAATAAATATTTTAAATTTGAATACAAAGAACTGGAAGATTATTTTATTTTTCATGCAGAATAGGTCAGGATCACCCAGATAACCTCTATCACTTTTATTTCAACCTTTAAAGACATCTTTGCACATATGACCCCAATTTAACTATTTCCCCCCCAAACGAGTTGGGGGGGAAATAGTTAAAGAGATCCGTGTAATTTCTTCAGAGGTGTCCTACCCAGTTCTCCAAAACCAGGAGACGCGCCGTACAAACAGGGCAGCCCCTGTTCCGCGTGTCCTTCTGGTACTCGTTGTGAAGACGGCCTTTGTGGTAAGTCGGTGATACAAGTGTCAATGTAGTATAGATTTGAAGCAGATTTGCTATGTAGCTTCCGTGGATATCCCTATGTATCGGGTTAGTATAGTCTTTTATTTGATCAGATTGGGTCATATTAAGGAACTCCCACTAAGAAAAATTGGCTGACGTCAACAGCTTATTTATGGAAATAGCAACATTATGGGTTTAGCTGCACATTATTATGCCGAAAGCCCTTGGCTTGCTAATTCTGATAATTTTGCTGTTAAAATTGTTGCTAACAAGTTTTATTAAGTAAAGATTTGACAGACAAAACCGCTCAAATTGTTGATGTTTGGTTTATTTTTCAAAAGTATTGTTTATAGCAACTCGTTAAGCCCGGTTCATGCTCGTTGTCCTTTAGTGCTTTGTGCTTTTGGTCCTTGTCCTCCGTCCTTTAGTGCTTTGTCCTTTGGAGACGGGTCCTTTGTGCTTTGTCACAGTTCTTTGTGCTTTTGTGCTTTAGCACAATGCACTAGATAGTTCATGCTCATGCCAAAGCACAAAGGAGGATATGCATATACTATCACGTGTCAAGAAAATTCATTCACTTGTATTATACGTAAAATAGGTAATTTTATTCAGCAGAAAAACTAAAGCATTCTAATTATGTGTAATAATAAAATAATTAATATACAGTTTAATCAATACGTTGATAACAAAAATATTTTTCTAGCTAGTAAAGTATTTTTGCGTGTAACACACTTAAGGGGGGGGCCATTTTTGGTCAATTTTTCGACTATCTCCGATTTCGCTCATTTTCGAGTGGGATATTTTAACGAGTTTTCAAATTAAACTCGTATCTCTTACGGTTGTTGAGTTATTTCACTTCAAAGTCGAGGTCCGCATGTGTTAAACATAGGAAACAGAAAAAGTGGTGATTTTATTCTTGCGCCAAAAGATCTCTCGACAAACAATTGTAATCCTGCATAATTTTATATTTACAATGTAGCTATAATCATAAACTGCGGTACGCTGGAAGTAAAATTTTGATTTAGGCCCCTAAAATTTTTAAAAAATTTTTTATTTATTGAAAACATTGGAAAATCGTCAAAATTCAACGTTTTTTGCAGCTGAAAAGTGGGGTCTTCGGAAAGAATTGCAAATTACTCTAATTCAGAGGCCTAAATAAAAATTCTAACTCGAGGGTTCCGTAGTACTTGAATTGGCGGTTCCACTGATACCAATGGTTTCATTGTATGTTTTTCCAGTTTCGAGATCTTTTTGGCGCAAAAATGGGCATTTTTAGCAAAATTTTTAAAATTTCGGTTTTTTCGAATACTTGGCTAAATTCCGACAGCAGTATGGTCCTAAACTGCCTATTTTCTGTTCCAACTTGTGTAGTCATGTCTTCGGATCTATTTGCAGCATGAATTATGCTGATAGCTGCGTCCAGTACTTCTCAGCGTGCCAAACGGGACCCTCGAACCCCGAATTTCACAAAACCGATTTTTAAAATTTTTCAAAATATGGCATATTATACATCAATCGAAAGCGCTCATTGCAGGGATGAATTCGGCTCATAGAACTATGGGCCGGAAATGCTTCTATTTTAAGTTAACCGCTGTTAAATGTTTCATTACATCAGGAGGAACAAGGACCTTGTTTCTCCGAGAAATTCTTTATAGAAGCTTCTGATCAAGCCCATCCGGCTGGAAACTGTACGAAAACGCTTTTCTTAATAGTTTTTAACGGTGTATAACAAAATAAGCTAAAAACATAGAGTTGATTTGCGAAAATTTGCTTCAGCTGGCTGCAGCACCCTTGTGCTCGCGCTCATATTCAAATTGCACACAGTTGATGGCTCGTAACTTACGGAGAACTGAACAAAACAACGCAAAATTTAAACTTGATAGGTATGCACGACATATGTGGCTAACTTATGTGTGAAAACGAGCGAAATCCGTAGCCTAAAAATTTTTCATGATGGACCCCCCCCCTTAAAGCATCTAAATTAGCTAAAACAACGTGTGGGAACTACGTAGTCACCTTATACAGGAAACAGGTAAACTCCTGCTTTATTTTATTGCCCGAGCACTACAAAAGCACTGAGGAAAAGTTGAACATTGTTGAACATCTCAAAGCACCTCCAAAAGCACAAAAGCACGAAGCACAAAGAACAAAGTGCTACAGATGACCACGAACCGGGGTAGCACAAAATACAAAGCACTGACTGTGCTTTAGACGTCTCTTGAGTTAGTAAATTGTTATTAAGAGGGCATTTGCTTGATATGATCCATCGATTTTTTAAACTTTAATTTGTATCATATTCACGAGATTTCTGAGCTTCCAACAGAAAGTACTATTATATTATAAAAAATTATTAAAACCCTAACCTTACCATAGGGGTTCTGGCAGCTAGCGACCCCTATAATATGTGCGTGTACTTGCCTGTAAGATCTTTTCCGAGAATATGCAGTGTGCTTGATATTTTAACGCTTCCTTTTGCAGCGGGTGGACAGTGCACAGAAGGTGGGGATGAAGGTGGTGGTGGTGGTGGTGGTGGTGAAGGTGAAGGGGGTCAGCAAGCGAATCAAGGCAGCAAGAGAAAATCGAAGAAACCAAAATCAACCAATCGAAATAGAGGCGGTCGGCGAAAGCAAACCTCTCGAGGCGGTCGTTCTCGTTCAAGATCAGGTAGATTGTCCTTAGACATGTGGTTTAGTGTTGAGTACCTACTGCTGAAACGTTTAGATCGGCCAAATATATACTGCTTTATTGTTAACAAAATATACAAACTTCTTATCCTGTAGCAATTTTTCAGGAAAAGAATGCTACAAACAAATGTTGATCGATACACATCGAAGGTTTCACTGTTGTCAAAATTACTTGTATATAAATAAAATATATTGAGAATTTTGGAAGTGCTTGTGAATCCTTGGAGGAGTTCTTCAAGACTCATCAAAATCTGAAAGGATTTTATTAGGACATTTTCAGAACTAATTTCTCCTTGCTTTAGTTTTGTCGTCATTTGTCAAAACTCGGTAGGCTTGTGCAATAATCTGTTTTAGCTTATGATTCAATATTTTAACAAATTTTCGAATATAACTCTACTTTCCTATTACTTTGAATGTTGTATTGACTTGATTTGTGTTGATTTTTGTGTTGATGTGTTGATTTTTAGGTTGCAAGGACAAGAACGGCAGCTGCCGCAAGTGGGCTAGGCATGGCGAATGCAACAACAACCCCCGTTACATGAACCACTTTTGTAAGAAATCATGTGGAAAGTGTTGACTTAATTGGTGAAAAGTTTTTGATGATTCTTATAAATAAAATAATGGAAGCTTTAGGTATTTGTTTGGACGCAATCTTTGAGGATTTAATTTAGAAGGATTCTACAAGGGTAACAGCAAGAGTCCATAATAATTTCCTTTATATTTTATTTCCTATATATTTCCTAGCCACTAGAGGGCTCCTCTTCTTGGCATTGCGTAACGGTCCTCCGACCACAATACGCGAATGTTCCCCCGTTTGGGAGGGGTCGACAAGCATACCCTCCTCCGTTTGGTGGGGGGGGGAGTAGTCGAAAGTGGTCCCCGTTTGGTGGGGGGGGGGGTGCCAAATCTGGTCCCCGTTTGGGGGGGGGGGTCGCTCAAGCAGGCTAAGTTTGGCGCATTCTGATTGGTTGTTGGCGACCCCCCCAAACGGGGACCACTTTTTGTGACCCCCCCCCCCCCAAACGGGGACCCATTTTCGAATAGAACAAAAACTACCGTAATCCTCTGCTCTACCCCCCCCCCCACCAAACGGTGGGGGGTTTCTGCAATCTGATTGGCTGTTGGCTACCCCCCCCTCCGCCCCCACCAAACGGAGGGGGGTATGAGATGTCGATTTGGTCGACCCCCCCCACACGGGGGAACATTCGCGTATTGTGGTCGGAGCACCGTTACGCAATGCAGTGAAGAGAAGCCCTCTTCTTCTTAATAATAGTGCAATTATGCACTCTTGGTAACAGTGTGATATTACCAGACAGGCTCTCTATTAGGTATCAGCTACTGAACCATGCAGTTCGAGCTGAACAGATCACCACCTTACCTGTTACTGCCTACCTAGTAATCCAACAGTATCTACCGCTATGCCTGCATTTTAATGAAATCGCAAAGGCAAATACTGTCTGATTACTTGACGATCAGTCTCTCAGATGCTAAGTACGCATTGGCCAGGGGGAGGGGATAAGAGTTTCCTGTGTATGTACAATCAGGAGGGCGAGGTGTTGACTGAGAGTCTGCCTCTGCTGTCACACTCATAATATATAATGTACTCCTACTACGAGATAGGATCAAGTCGCATTTGCGGCGACCAAGATTTTTTGTGGGATAGTTACCGTAGTCCGTAACCCACAACCATTATTCTGTTGAAAGCAGTTTGTCAATTAGTGTGCTTTTATGTAATCTACAAAAGCCTGCAGACAGCTTCGAAAAAATGTTTAGAACGACCATTTCTCAAACGAGGATGCGGGGTTCCTGCAATCTCAGTGGTCATGATCAGCCCACTCCAAAGTCCAAAAAGGAGAAAGATTGCTTGTTCACTCACTCTCCCTCCAACGCTATGCTGATCTGAAAAAGATTATTATGCACTGTTAAAAGAAGGAAAGCCTCTGGGCTTACAATGCTCTTTAAATATGAAATAGTTACGGTTTTTTGAAAACGAGAGTAGACTGACAACCTGTGATATGTTTAATATTATAAATATTACTCTTAACAAAAGTTATAAAACTTTTCACTGAAATCTTCGGATTCTTCCATTACGAATCCATCGATAGCGATTGCGTAACTTTTGCTGTGCTCTCATAATTTGAAGTTTGGACAGATGTTCCGGAAGCTGACCCCAAAGCAATTGCCTTTTCATCATGGGATTTGAGTCGGGTACTTCCTCAGAGTTGGTGACTTTGTTGTTACAGTCTACAAGCAACATTTCAAATAAGACCACACATAGTGCAATTAGATAACATCGTGGCCGACTCATGGCTGGAGTCTCACCTGAAATGAAAAATAACAACTGTTCATAATTACAAGTTAAAAAGAAAATATTTAACGAGAATAAATTATATACACAAGAAACAAGGTCAAGGCTTAGCATATGTAGCTGAGGATTGAGGTAGAACTAGCTCTTAGGCTAGAAGGGAAATTTTAATGAACTGAGTTGGTTTCTAAAAATACATAAATTTAGAATTTGTTTGCTAACCTTATAAATAATTCAAATACTAAATGTAACATCTATAAATATATTTTATTTAATGAAAGAAAAACAGCATTGAACACGAAGTGTTCCTTGAACAGAGACTTTCTTCCTCCTACGTCTAGACGGAGCGGGCCCAAAAAGAAGCGACAGCTGGGAAAGCTTAAAGCTATATATCAAGTGGAGTGCTCAATATGGGAAGGATTAGGGAATCTCTATTTGGTAGATCCGTAGCGATGGTGCTGAATTTCACAGACCGTAAACATCAAAGCTGATCCCAAACAGTACACTACACAAGAGTTAGAGCTAAGTTAAACCTTTTCCGAGCATACACTTGTGCTTATGTCAATGAATCCTTTTACTCATTTACTGTAACCGATTTTTTGTACAATAGCACATTCTCTACAGTCTCAGTATAATTACCGACTACAGTTTCTATTACCAAGTCAAATCTATTTTCCAGGTAAGACTCCAATAGCGGAACAAATGGCGCTAAGCGAAAAGCAGAGACAGGAAAAGGATAGAAAAAAAGAAATCTCCTGCTTTGCACACTATAAACGCAGGATATCCGAAGCGCTGTTTTTGTTGTATGCCAAGTGTTTGAAGAAGTGCATAGTACCAAGAGTACCTATTATAAGAGTGTGGCAGCTGACTTTTATTATCAGCTGCAAGTAGTGCTAACAGCTGACCCCATTTGCAAACGTGTAATCCAGTACACGTTCCTGTATGCTCGTTCGCCGTATGTTTGCGTGTTAAATCACGAAAACACAAGAACTGTTTTTTCTAAAATGCGCCTGCTTCGATCTTTGGAACGCAAGAATAGCAAGATACTTTCTTTGAAGTACACATATATATTTGATGGGGCGGGGGTCAGCCAACTCAGCCGTTAGCGTTCGGAGCATGAGTATAACCTGCAGCTGACAACAGACTCTTATGTATACTTGATAGTGCACAGTAATAATGAACAACTTAAAAATCTTTATGGTTACAAATAATTCAGGATGGACAAAGTGTAGCGCTTCTATCAGGGCTGATGAGCCAAGAGGAGCCGAGGACACCTATTCGATTTGACCTGAACTGGCATCGCCATGGCGATCAATTTTGTAAAAGAGAAGTTACAGAGTTACAGCAGCAGCCCAGCCAGCCAACAGAAACCGTTCTGAGTAAAGTACCACCATACGGCAAAAGCAAAAACCTATTGTGGTGACAAGCACCGGCGCCGCTGTCGTTGATCCGCTAGGAAACAACCGCGCCCCGATTCCTCTACTGCGTCGAAGTCAAAGAACTCGACGTAAACCGAAACAACTGCATCCTGTTACTGGTCCGTTTGTCCGTCCTGACCAGTGAAGCATGCTTGAAATTCAGTGGGGAGATGATATGTAGTGAAATAATTACAAATTAAATCTTAAATTAGAAAAATGTAACAGTTGACAGTTTATAGGGGAGGCGTCAGGGACCCTTGTACCCACGAAACCAAGACCTAGGAAAGAGAAGGAAAGAAGGAGGTCCAGTTTACATTCACCATTGAAAGTAAAGAATTGGCCCAGCCGGGGTTCGAACCATGACACATCTGATCGCGGGACAGTCGTAGTAACCAGAAACCACTACACCACAGGGTCATCAGTTGAACTCCCATTTCAAATTTATCAATCTTTCCTATGCCTGCTTCCCTTACAAAAGAAATTAAAGTTGATTTTATTCTTGCAGAGGTATTGAACGGTTTATACATACACCTCCGTATAACTCACTAGTTCAAATACGGGGTGTAGCAAACGACCTAAACTAAGGGTTCCAAATTTCAGCTTTATTTGTTACATGAATCTTTTTTGTTTGGAAATGTAGCTCATGCTCATATTACTTTGCTTTTTGAATATCTAAGAATCTCATCTCTCATGGACAGAAGGACAACAATAAAGGAGGCAGCTACGTTCCAAAGATCTTCCAAAGTCACAATGAAATGTGATCCTTTCAGAAATAGCAATAATAATCTAATTTAGAAATTGAAACTGCCATATCATATAATTTAAATAGAAGGTGTGACACCCGGTTCCAAGTTCCCGCTAAGAAGATGTGAGGTCGCATTGTCACAATCCTCCGAAAATAATATATGCACAGTGCACGGATCACAACGTTTTTTATTTAACAAAGTAACAAGCCACGGGGAATCCTTTATGTAGTATATATACTACTCCCCTAAAGAAAATTCACAGATATTGGTAAGCGTGCTATCGATCGGTATCAATCGATTCAGTTCAATTGGATTCGCAGCACCGCAGAATAGGACGTACAAAGCTAATCTGATTGAAATAAATTCCAATGTTTCAAAAGTCAAACTCTTGCTATGGCTTTCCAAAACTACACAATAAGCCAAACATAACCAAATAAAATTTACGTGGGAGGTCGCTTTTTAAGATTCCGTTTATTTCACGTCCTATGTAAATCGTCTCTTTTTATTGCTCTCCCCTGGACCAATAAAGACTCAAGGTACCGGCATTCTCATGGCTAAATCATATACCTAATAGAGGAAATTCTTAACTACATCCTATTGGAAGCAAATTTCAAAAGTAGGCTAACTTTTCAGCGGAATCTATTTTGTTTCTAAAGTGGAGTTTCCAAATTTATGACTGCCAGAAAACTCAGTTTTAACAGCTGTGTAAGTTAGATTTTCCTCCTTGAAAGGCTTGTCAAATGTATGACAACACAAGAATTTTTCAACAAGCATGACGCAAGAAAAAAATTAGTTAAATGTTTAAAAGTGGGCAGGGCGAAATTTCCTTTCATGGTTCCTCCTTCTTCCCTGTCCCACACAAAATATAATACGTGACTTACAGATTTGTTGGTATGAGTGATGATTAAACTAAGTTAGCTTTTAATCTTGTGATTGAATTGCGCGCAGAAAGTTTGGCATATTCTTTCTGGTTCTTGCAGAGTCTCGATTCTCGAGTAGGTTTCAAGTCGGTGAAGTTTTACAAAGGATGTGCCAAAGCAAATCAATAACCAAGAGTCTTCCTACAATCACGGGCTCTTTTTAATTTACAAATTGGACAATTAGTGCAGTGGGCCGCAGATGCAAATTAATTCAACCCTATAATGGATATCTGACTGAACTGAAGAGTGCAATCTGGTCCTCCCGTCTAGGGAGGGAGGAGAACCACTTAACCTAATAGAATATTCTCCAAAAAGCAACCGTTTGGTCCATTTCTTCGTTTTTGTCTCTTTGCCTATCCAATAGAAAATGCAAATGTACTCAACAAACTAAAAAACAGATGACATCACCCTCCAGCAGACAGACGACAAGAACACAAGTCTAATTAAATAAAGTTTAGCAGATGAAATTTCAATAATGAGGAATTATTGCATTCTCACAGTTAGTTTCACGTTTAAAGTTTTGTTTTGCAAATTGGTAAGCGATGAACTGAATTAACTCAGTTTTGCAAAGAAGTAAGCAGAAATAAAAAACATGATTGGTTAGATAAATGAGTTCTGTTGGTTGGTCTCAGAGGCCGTGGGCAAAAGTCAGACGATCCCGGAAATCAACTTCCGGCCGAATAAAAAAATGTTGGAGTCATCAAGTGAGCATTAGTTAATGAAAACCATAAGGACAACTATTCATTCAAGTTTTAAGAGAACTTCTTTAGTTTGAAAGAACACATTTGGTTAATGTTTGGGTGAGAGTTTGAATAATAGCCAGTGCCAGTCACATGTCAACAGACTGTTGCTTAATTTTTCTGTCCTCTCGCTCGCCTATTCTCACAGCTAATATCAATTATTTTCATTGCTTCTAAATTAAAATTGAATTATGAATTCGTGGAGTTTAGAGGCCAGCTCAACAATATTCGTCATGAGAGAGGAAATTTTCCACAATCGATTTTGTACAACGCAAGCATTACTATCATGAAAAGAGTTCACCCTAAAAGAAGATAACTAATCGCATTACAAGAGTTGGATACTTACAGAGCGTTGGTGAGTTTGCTCAAAAGGATTTTGGCCAGTTCGTAGTGAGAACCAGAATTTAAGTGCAATTCATCAAAAAACAACCACGAGAAGCGGTCGTTTGGCTGAGAACCATTAAGCCTCTGATATGGCTTGGAATTGTTTGGAAATTCTACAACAGAAAGAATCAGTGATCAACCGCACACAGAATGTCATAAATATTGCGATTTTAGTTTATTTCTTTTCTTATCACCCAATTTGTTGACTGGCTTCCGTGAACGGAAACGGAGGCTAAAGCGAACATTTGAAAAACTGTCATCTGTCATCTTGCCATTCTGTGCAATGAATTCCACTATAAGAGCTATGATCCAAGTCGTCATACATACACAAAAACTGTTCTAAGTTTATTGTGAATTTTCATAGTGTGAGAGTTCTCGGTTAAACTACAATCGAAGCAGTGCGAGATATTAAATGGTGTCTTCAGTCTTCAGCTGATGTTTGTATACCTATATTTGTGCAGATTTGTACAGATTTTAAGCATGATATACTCCACAAAATATTTGTCGATAAAGAAATAACAAACCCTGGGGTTGTATACGGTTCAAGAGTTTCAAACGGACAAGAAAATATCTTGACACTTTGCGAGTGAGTAGAAATTAGCCAATCAGCTGGCACACAGCAAAAGCAGGGGAAAGTGGCTTACTCTTCGACTTAACAAGATTATGAACCCTTGGCCAAGTGGATAGGATTCTGGCCCAGCATGTGAGTCTGAGCTGAGTATCAAAAGAACTATGGCTCGAGTTTACAATCAGATTAATCCACTTACGAGTGAATAGGAGGTTCAAGAGTGGTTCTGTTTTCACATGTAAGAACACAGGCGACTGCTCAAACTGGTTCAGAAATCCTGGAATTTCTCTGGCAAACTGTTCATTCATTTCCACAATCGCTGTTCCGACCACACCTTTTTGAGCAGAGCCTTCAGGTGTTGAAAAGTAGGGATATCGCGACAGATCAAACACATCCAGGAAAAGGAACCTAGAAAATCCTGCTTGCACTAAAGTCTTGAGATTACTCAAGTTTGTAGCAATAAGTGTTTTCAAGTCTGTAGCCCCTTTAATCACATCATTGGCTCCTCCACACTGATACAGAACGAGACTGTTGGCTGGAAATTTGGAAGATTCCTAGAATTAAAATACTGATCATATCACGTGCGTTTGCGTAACATATCGAGCCACTGTTGTAGCGCAGTGATTAAGACAACAACAAAAAAATACATAAGGGAATTTACATATCGTCTAATAATTTAGTTTTAGATGATGTCTATGAGCTAATTAATTAATATAAACCAATTAGTTTGTAGACTGTCTGCGCACCTTCCGAATTTGTTCCACTTGCCATTGGAGGCCCGACCAGGGTTCATCAAAGTTGAAGTTTCCCATTCCGCTTAGAGCTCCACCATACGCGTAGTTTCTTTGATCAGCTTTGAGCATGGACGCCAAATAATCCGGGCAAACTTTGCCATTACTGTAGGTCTGAAAGCCATGAAAATCTCCCACGGCATAATCAATGCCGTTATCAGCCCAACTGCTACCAACAGTTATCAAACATTCAATGTCAGTTAAGGCAGACGACATAACAACAAAATCCTAAAAAAGTCGACGTTCTAACTGTAAATGTCTAAAAATTATAACATCTAATCATTGCAAAAAGTCATGCAAATTCCCCAAAATCGTTGTAGTGTGTTCTAGAGTGTACTAGACAGACATGATTATGAAAACAAATGTTACACGTTGGCAGTTTTATCAATATTTGGCTTGTTCTGGGCGTTGATGTTGAATAGCACGTCCAGTAACGTAGCTTATTATATTATGTAACATTCATACACATTTCAAACGCCTACACCAATGCCTCCTAGCTTCATCGATAGCCAAAACCACCGAAGGCGCTGTGAAACATAATACGCAAATGTTTGAATTTTGCAGTGAAAAGCTGACAGTGAAACTCGGAGAAACGAAAGCGTTAAAGCCAGCTAGCTTACACTCAGAGCAATGCTGCCGAAAAGGCAACAAAAACAAAAGAAATTTTGTAACATGGCTCAGTGTAACCGAACCATGCCAAAACCGCGTGAGTACAATTGAACTGCACGCTGTGCAGTACAATTGTACTGCACACATGGTGTGGCGTGCAGTACCATTATGCTGCACGGTAAGCCTTCGCTGCTCACCTGTCGGAGTATGCATCGAAGCTGCTGACAGCCAGTCCACTTATATGCTTTCCGCCAACATATATATGCAAATTAGGCTGCATAGAACATAAACGACAGAACTTTCAGAAGACGTGTCAGACTTTCAAGGCATGACTTACAGAGGACAAAATGCCTTAGCCAGTTGTAGCACTGCTTGCTGTTCTTACAGAATTTTGTGAGCTTACTTGGAGGCGAGGCTCTCGTGAAGGATTACCTATCTAACGCACCTGTGTGTAGCACTCAAAGTTACAATGGGTCAAACATACGAAATTACCTTATTTTCGTGCTCTTTAACATTCTGGGACCAGGCCCGTATTTTTAGACCAAAAGATAAGAAAGTTTTGGTTTTTGGCCTCAGGCTCCCAGAAGGCAGACAGACATGGGATTGGTTGTTATGGCTGGAAAGAGGACACGAAAGTAGTATAGGGTCGACATTTCGCACCCCAATCATTGGATTGAGATATTCCCTCCCACCCATACAAGCTTTTCCAGACCGTCACATTCCTTCACTGTCTTAATACCTCTGGTCTGTTCACTCTCTACTCCGGTTACATTCCCTGATCCCCGCATCTAAATTCATCTAATAATATTCCTTAAACACCGAATTTCTTGAACTCCCCCTTTGCTTTAATATCCAACTTTATTTGACAACCCAAGTTCCCTTCTCTACGCTATAGCTGTCCTATTTCCATTCCGTCCCTCTGTGTTCTTCCCCCGGGGCTTGGGACCCGGCGTCGGCCCATTACCGGAATCCTACCTAATCTAACCTACCTAGCATACGTACCTTTACCTACTTAATCTATCGACTTGGCTCATCTGCAGTTTCTACCTAATTAACCTAGCTACAAGCCTAGAACACCTAGCTATCTATTCTACCACCAACGTACCTACATACCTATTTAGTCCGGCGCATGCAATATTTTTGTGTTTTTCTGTTTTTACTGGATTTTTGTATTTTTACATTTTATCTTCTTCTTCTTTTCCTTCTTATGTCCGAGGGGTAAGTACAATATTATTTATCTAAGGGCACTGTTGTTACTCCGTCTGCTTTCACTTTGCGTTTAGGGTACAAGTATGATAGTGCGTCTTTAGTTTGAAAGTATTGTATAATTTTATTGTCCATACCTCTAAGCCCCCTATTCTCTCCTGACTTTGTGCATCCTGTTTTAGTACGTCTTTAAAATCTTTCCAACTGTAGTGGTTCAACTTTTTGCTAACTCCTTTATGACTCACCTTATTAGTTTCACCCCATGCGAAATAAGTTTTACTACAAAGAGCTATTATGCCTTCTCCCTTCCACTCTTCTTTAAATAGCCCAGGTATTCTTTTTTGGGTAGGGTCTAGGACAAAGAAATCTTTAAGGGCAATTTTCCATGTTTCCTCATTTTCGGGTGGGACGCAGTCATTCAAATTTTTAGAGGAGCAAGCGAAGTAAAGGGAATCCGTATCCATTTGACATAGTTGGAAGGTTCCAGGGCGTAAGTTTGGTTTCAGACAATCATAGTAGAATTGGAGCATCCTTAATTTTGCGTATTGGTAGACAAAGAACCCCACTAACTCAGGAAGTCTGTGGACAACTTTGGATTTTGCAGATTGAACTTCGTAAACCCCGTTTCCTAAATCATCTAACCTTCTAAACCTCCACCCGTTTACCTCTCTACTTGCACTTGATCTTTGACAATATTTAACATCCATATGTTTTTCCACGTTCGCTATAGTTCTACCGAAATACGAATTTCCCAAAAGTATAAACATTTCCCCTTTGACTGCTAAGTCTGGATCGGAATCGGCTGCTGATCGGTGGTAGGTAACCTCATCCCCCAGTTCTTTGAAACAAGGTTTAGGTTCGAATTCTATTGCCTGGTAAATCTTTGTAATTTTGAAGCCGTGTATTAGATACCACTTAATCAGAGGAGTAGCTAGGAGAATTTTCTTTCCAAAGTAGCTTCCAATTAAATCCCTTCTCGGTTGATTCATAAGATTGTTTTCCTCACAAAACTTCCTCATATGATCCCCAATGTCTTCCCTACTAATTTCTACATTTTTGAAAATAGGTGTCATCTCTGCAAAGTAGTCCTTTTTGTCCTCGGGCACCTCTATATCCACCTCAATTAACCCAAGTAACCAGTTAGCTTGAACTTGAGCGACCATCTCAGCAAACGTAAGGACTGACTTTTTCTTAGACAGGTTGAAGTGTTCGTCCATAAACTCTTGCATGTCCTTAGATTCTCTTAAGTCTTTATCGAATTCACACTCCCACTTTTCAATCAAATCGAAACCCTCATCCTTAATTGCTTGGGAGACCCTTTCAGTTCTTTCCCTTCTTTTAGTTCTATCCTCCGGATCCTGGTTTCTGTCCAACTGGCAGCCATGTCCGTGAAAGTAACACCCCTGAAATTGTAGGACTAGATTCTTTTCAGGGATCCACCCATCGACCTTAGCTTTTCCTATTCGCTTTTGACCCCCATTATAAGCATGCTCTACTCTAACTCCCATTGCCTTAGCCATATATTCTAGCCACATTGCCTCTTTCCTACCTTTTTGGTGAACCCGTTTGAATTTTCCTTCATTATTTGGTTTCCATTCGGCGTACAGGCCAGTGGGCATATCCTGCATTGTGCACCAGAGATATAAGGCATTGGCGTCAAACCCAAAGACTAAACTAGGACCTCCAACTATATTATCCTTAATTAATTTATGCCAATTTTGAGTGAACCTATTGAAAAGGGGAAGGTGGGTGTGATTAAGAAGCTTTTGCATCATTTGTTTATATGCTAAACCAGGTAGAGATATAGCCCCACTTTTAAACATGTCAATTTCCATATTTTTCCAAAATTCTACCATTTTTTTTCTGTTGCTTGAAGAAAGGGACCTACGTCAAGGTTGTTGTAATGAATCAAACAGTCTCTCATTGTTTTCATGTTATAGTTTGTCCAATTTTTTGTGAATGCTGCGTAGTCTTCGTCGGAAATGGCTTGCTGCCTCAAGGTGGAATAGAACATGTCCCGAGTAGTAAAGCCTTGGTCTAAAAACTCTAAGGAGGTAAATGCTTCATAGGGGAAAACACCCTTTTGTTCTGGGATTTTGAAACTTTTAAGCCTCTCTTCTCTCCATATAGTCCTTCATTCGGACCACTAACTCATAGGGATCCCCGTTGGTTATTAGACAAGTTGGGTTTTCATAACCAGGAACATTGGAAGCTATTGATACTGAAGCAGGGATAAGTTCTTGTTCGTAAATAAGTTTGGGCCCGCTTTTTTTAGTTGTAGGCTTGAACATACATTCGAAATCATAAGCTATTCTGAAGGGATAGTACCATTCTGGCACTGGAATTCCGAGCTCGCTTATTTTTTGGAGAATAGTTTTTGTAGGCCCAACTCCTCCACCTGGGAATATGACTCGCCATTTCAAGAGGTCCCATCCAAATGAGCAGCCATCTTATCAGTGCAAAAAATGTGGTTTCAAGTATAAGACCTACAAAGGCTATCAAGGACATTTGAGGACTCATCGAGAACCGCCTAAGGTTCCGGATCCGAAGACCTTGAGACAGACCCATTTTTCAAACCTTCCTACTGAAGACGCCCCGAATTTAACGAGGAGTTTGGTTAAGGACATGCTTGAATATTTAGCAAATATTTACAGAGAAAATTGGAGTAGGATTAGAACTAGGTATTTCGTAACTCCCGGTATCCAAAACAGGTACAACTTCCGGATAACAGATACTTCTAAGATTAAGGAATTGATTAAGGTTGTTTTCAAACTGCAGAAGTGGCAATTTAAGTTTAACCTTTCGTTTGGATTCATTCTTAGGAACATCGAAGATGGGGAACTGAGGTACTATTACCCATCCGGAAATAACCGGTATTTCGATGAACCTATCCACATTTCATATGAGGGAGATCTAGGGAAAATCTTCTATGAGCTAGAAAGGGGGGATGTCTTGGAATGGGTGAGACAGCAACGGCCAAATACCAAATGGACTGTCTTGGAAATTACTAATGTCTGTTTCTATATCAATAAATTGATCTCCTATGCAGTGGGTCAAGCTAGATATCTCCCTGATTATGTAAAAAATAGCCGGGGTCTCAATGCTTTAATCAACAATCGAAAGTCTGGAAGGCCCTATGAAGATGACAAATGCTTCTTTAGGTGCCTCGCCCTTGGTTTGGACTCAAAAATTACCAGTTTGGAAGAAAACACTGACGAACTCATTGATAAGTTGGCTAAGCCCGGGGAAGAGTTTCACGGGGTACATCTTGATGATCTAGATGAATTAGAAGAAAAGTTTGATATTGCAATAACGGTTTACGAATTAGGGCCTACAGTTGAGGAAGCAGGAGAAGAACCTGAAGACCTAAATGAGTTAGTAGTTAGGAAACATGAAAGGGATCAAGACATTACTAATGTTGCAGCTAAGCTTATTCGAAGGCCTTTGGGAAAAAGCTCCAGGAAAATGGTCCTAAATATTTACGAAAACCACTTCTCTTTCATTAAAAATTTAAATAAATTCACCCAAACTTGGAAATGTTCCAACTGCGAGAAACTGTTCCATCATCACGGACACTACCTGCAACACTCCAAAACTTGTGAGATAGGCATCAAGCACATATTCCCAGGTGGAGGAGTTGGGCCTACAAAAACTATTCTCCAAAAAATAAGCGAGCTCGGAATTCCAGTGCCAGAATGGTACTATCCCTTCAGAATAGCTTATGATTTCGAATGTATGTTCAAGCCTACAACTAAAAAAGCGGGCCCAAACTTATTTACGAACAAGAACTTATCCCTGCTTCAGTATCAATAGCTTCCAATGTTCCTGGTTATGAAAATCCAACTTGTCTAATAACCAACGGGGATCCCTATGAGTTAGTGGTCCGAATGAAGGACTATATGGAAGAGATAGCCGACAAAGCCTACGAACTTTTGAGGGAAATTTACGAACCTACGCTAACAGGGTTGGCAGAGAATGAGAAGCTTTTATCGGAATTTGAAAACTGGCTTAAGTCGAGTCCTACCCTGGGGTTTAACTCAGGGCGATTTGACATGAATCTTATGAAGTCCAGTTTGATTATAAATTTACTTCTGAATGATCAGGAAACTAGGTTCGTGGTCAAAAAGAATAACAACTATATGGCTCTCTGTACACCTAAGTTATCCTTCCTCGACATCAGTAACTACCTGGCACCCGCAACCTCCTATTCAAAATGGCTTAAAAGTTTCAGAATCCCAGAACAAAAGGGTGTTTTCCCCTATGAAGCATTTACCTCCTTAGAGTTTTTAGACCAAGGCTTTCCTACTCGGGACATGTTCTATTCCACCTTGAGGCAGCAAGCCATTTCCGACGAAGACTACGCAGCATTCACAAAAAATTGGACAAACTATAACATGAAAACAATGAGAGACTGTTTGATTCATTACAACAACCTTGACGTAGGTCCCTTTCTTCAAGCAACAGAAAAAAATGGTAGAATTTTGGAAAAATATGGAAATTGACATGTTTAAAAGTGGGGCTATATCTCTACCTGGTTTAGCATATAAACGAATGATGCAAAAGCTTCTTAATCACACCCACCTTCCCCTTTTCAATGGGTTCACTCAAAATTGGCATAAATTAATTAAGGATAATATAGTTGGAGGTCCTAGTTTAGTCTTTCACAGATACCATGAAGCAGGAGTTACAGAAATTACAAATGGGTTCAAAGTTGCACAAATCTTTGGGTTTGACGCCAATGCCTTATATCTCTGGTGCACAATGCAGGATATGCCCACTGGCCTGTACGCCGAATGGAAACCAAATAATGAAGGAAAATTCAAACGGGTTCACCAAAAAGGCAGGAAAGAGGCAATGTGGCTAGAATATATGGCTAAGGCAATGGGAGTCAGAGTAGAGCATGCTTCTAATGGGGGTCAAAAGCGAATAGGAAAAGCTAAGGTCGATGGGTGGATCCCTGAAAAGAATCTAGTCCTACAATTTCAGGGGTGTTACTTTCACGGACATGGCTGCCAGTTGGACAGAAACCAGGATCCGGAGGATAGAACTAAAAGAAGGGAAAGAACTGAAAGGGTCTCCCAAGCAATTAAGGATGAGGGTTTCGATTTGATTGAAAAGTGGGAGTGTGAATTCGATAAAGACTTAAGAGAATCTAAGGACATGCAAGAGTTTATGGACGAACACTTCAACCTGTCTAAGAAAAAGTCAGTCCTTACGTTTGCTGAGATGGCCGCTCAAGTTCAAGCTAACTGGTTATTTGGGCTAATTGAGGTGGATATAGAGGTGCCCGAGGACAAAAAGGACTACTTTGCAGAGATGACACCTATTTTCAAAAATGTAGAAATTAGTAGGGAAGACATTGGGGATCATATGAGGAAGTTTTGTGAGGAAAACAATCTTATGAATCAACCGAGAAGGGATTTAATTGGAAGCTACTTGGAAAGAAAATTCTCCTAGCTACTCCTCTGATTAAGTGGTATCTAATACACGGCCTCAAAATTACAAAGATTTACCAGGCAATAGAATTCGAACCTAAACCTTGTTTCAAAGAACTGGGGGATGAGGTTACCTACCACCGATCAGCAGCCGATTCCGATCCAGACTTAGCAGTCAAAGGGGAAATGTTTATACTTTTGGGAAATTCGTATTTCGGTAGAACTATAGCGAACGTGGAAAAACATATGGATGTTAAATATTGTCAAAGATCAAGTGCAAGTAGAGAGGTAAACGGGTGGAGATTTAGAAGGTTAGATGATTTAGGAAACGAGGTTTACGAAGTTCAATCTGCAAAATCCAAAGTTGTCCACAGACTTCCTGAGTCAGTGGGGTTCTTTGTTTACCAATACGCAAAATTAAGGATGCTCCAATTCTACTATGATTGTCTGAAACCAAACTTACGCCCTGGAACCTTCCAACTATGTCAAATGGATACGGATTCCCTTTACTTCGCTTGCTCCTCTATAAATTTGAATGACTGCGTCCCACCCGAAAATGAGGAAACATGGAAAATTGCCCTTAAAGATTTCTTTGTCCTAGACCCTACCCAAAAAAGAATACCTGGGCTATTTAAAGAAGAGTGGAAGGGAGAAGGCATAATAGCTCTTTGTAGTAAAACTTATTTCGCATGGGGTGAAACTAATAAGGTGAGTCATAAAGGAGTTAGCAAAAAGTTGAACCACTACAGTTGGAAAGGTTTTAAAGACGTACTAAAAACAGGATGCACAAAGTCAGGAGAGAATAGGGGGCTTAGAGGTATGGACAATAAAATGATACAATACTTTCAAACTAAAGACGAATGTAAAAATACAAAAATCCAGTAAAAACAGAAAAACACAAAAATATTGCATGCGCCGGGTTGTGCTTGGCCGGTGCGGCCAATGGCTGGCCAATGGCCGGCCATTGGCCGGCCAACGACCAACTGGCTGGCCGTTGGCCGTTGGCCGATGGCCGGCCAATGGCCGTTGGCCGGCCAACGGCCAACTGGCTGGCCGTTGGCCGTTGGCTGGCCAGTGGCCGAGTGCTGGCCAAGCTCAAATTTACTGATCTTGTGCGTTAACTGTGTTGAAAAATTTAATTTTGCTGCATAATATCGTAAAGATGTTGCTGTATAAACGTTACGTTAGATCCAGTACTACAGATTTTCACTTAGATGTTGACAATTTTTATCGTTATTAGCGTTATTCTACAATTAAATTTGCTAATTGCATCTAACAACGTAGTTTTTAAATTTGTCTGGCGGTGAACGTCTCATCACTTTATTACGGCCCTCCAGCAAAATTAAAGCAGAGTTATCGCGGGTTGGATTTAAATGTTTGGAAAAACTATTTTACTAATATTGTAAATTGTAAATTGTACTATTGAAATAAAGTTTAATTAAGTTGGCGCCTATTTAAGCACGGTAGACGAATAAAAATAGTAAATTCCAGCTCGCCAACGTTGACAAATAGCAAAAGAACGGCCAATAGCTTACGGCCAAGAAACAACCAACGGCCAACGAGCGGCCAACGGCCAACCAGTTGGCCGTTGGCCATTGGCCGGCCATCGGCCAACGGCCAACGGCCAGCCAATTGGCCGTTGGCCATTGGCCGTTGGTCGGCCAACGGCCAATGGCCGGCCAACGGCCAACGGCCAATTGGCCGGCCAACTTCAAACTCCGGCCAAGCCAAGCCAAGCCAACCATGGAAATTATCGGCCAATCCCAACACTACGCCGGACTAAATAGGTTTGTAGGCACGTAGGTGGTAGATTAGATAGCCAGGTGTTCTAGGCTTGTAGCTAGGTTAGTTAGGTAGAAACTGCAGATGAGCCAAGTCGATAGATTAAGTAGGTAAAGGTACGTATGCTAGGTAGGTTAGATTAGGTAGGAGTCCGGTAATGGGCCGAGGGCGGGTCCCAAGCCCCGGGGGAAGAACACAGAGGAACGGAATGGAAATAGGACATCTATAGCGTAGAGAAGGGAACTTGGGTTGTCAAATAAAGTTGGATATTAAAGCAAAAGGGGAGTTCAAGAAATTCGGTGTTTAAGGAATATCATTAGATGAATTCAGATGTGGGGATCAGGGAGTGTAACCGGAGTAGAGAGTGAACAGACCAGAGGTATTAAGACAGTGAAGGAATGTGACGGTCTGGAAAAGCTTGTATTGGTGGGAGGGAATATCTCAATCCAATGATTGGGGTGCGAAATGTCGACCCTATACTACTCACGAAAATAACATTTTTGCTTTAACAACCTTTGAGGCTATCTTCAGTGGTTAAGTCAGTATAGGCAAAAAACTGTTTTGGGGGTCAAAAAATTGGCATTTTCGACAAAATCTTTTTTTCAAAATTACTGCACATGTTAAGGACAAAGATGGTTTTTATACTCAATCGATGTAAATGCACATTTTATGAATGCCTATTAGACAGACTTTATTGTTTAAGCTAGAAACTTGGCCGAAAAGCCATTTTGGCAAAACTGCGATTATTTTGTTTCGACATCGATTTCTCAAAAACTGCTCGTCGCATTCCGTAGATTGTTGGCAGAGTCGAAACTCATACTTCTGCAGATGGACGTTTTTCTTGGTTTGGGCTAATACGTTGCAAGTAGCAAGAAAGCTCAGCGCGACGTTGCGAAATTTCGTGTTACCGTGCATTTAGCCAACTTTGTCGACCGTCAATACCTGCTAAGCCAAATCAAGAAAACGTCCCTCGGCTCACATCTCCTTCATATCATGGCACAAACAACTTTTGGCCGATTCTTCAGCTTTGAGAAATCGATGTTCAAAAATTTTTGGTCTATATTCATCATTTTAGAGTCACCATGTCAGAAAATTTCTGCTATTTCTTGCTCATTTTGCCAGTTTCGTAAGCTCATGTAATGTACAGATAAGCTTTAAAATGATGTATAAAGCTCTTTCAAACTCTCTAAATTGCGATAGTTATAGCGTTTCAAAAATCACCACAAAAGCACTGGAGAAAAAATACCACCACCTTAAATACTTGCTAACCTAATTTACATAATTCAAACACAAAAATCAGTCCTAAGCTAGGCCTATGTTGAAGATAGGGCTTCCACGTGGAGAAACGACTCTCTTATGCACTAAAGATATCCATTCTCTTTTTAAACATGCCTGTTCCGGCAGCAATACAAAGGCTATAAAACCACCGTCAATAAAATACGCCAATACTATATGCATGTCATTCCTACATTCTTAGAAATGTTCCTGTAGAAACTAAAGGAATCACTCTTGTAGACGATAAATACAAAAGCTTTTGTAGAAAATACAGGTTAAGGCTTGTAATTTCTACAGGACATCGTTGGTAGATTTTACCGGACTTACCTTGGTAGAACTGTTTACAAGTTAAATCAGTATTCAATACAAGTGAAACCTGTAGTTTTCACTGGTTTACAGGTTTACCCTTCGATACGCTGATAACACAAACTGAGTATATAAGGGCGACAGTGTTCATAATTTTTGAAGACTGAAATTTTTGAAGACTGAAATTTTTGAATTTTTTCAAATTTTCAGTCTTTCACCACCACGTGGGTGAATTTTTGTAAGGGCCGCTCCCTGCTTGGGAGCGGCCGCCTCCTACACCTACCCCCCCCTTTTTTGAAACAACAGGTCGCTCCAGTAAAATTTACAGGTTTTGTCTTGTAGAAACTACAGGTTTGGTATCTGATTTAGGATTGTCAAAAATGTCGAACAAACTACAAGTTTCTTTAGTATTTTCTACAGGACACCCCTGTAATAAAAACTACAGGTTTCGTTAGTATTTTGTACAGGAAATTCCTGTAATATTTACTATTCAAGAGGCCGGTAAAAATACAAAATTTACTTTGTGGAAAATACAGGAAGCTCCGCTAGTGACTGACCGCACAGGAGCACTTTTGTAGAAAACTACAAGAATTCCTGTAATTTCTACAGGAGTCTTTTTAAGAGTATATGTCACAGCCATCAAACGTTTAAAAGAAATTACCAGCTTGAATTTATCATCCATTCACGAAACTATAGCTGTAGGACAAAGATATAGCAAATAGAAATTAAATGTTAAAGCTCATAACAATCACACAGACAGCTTCCCAACAGATCTCTTATGGGGCTAACATCAGCACACCAGCACAAGCACAAGCATTGGAACAAGCATATAAACTGTTCTATCAGGCTGTATTACTTGACAGCAACCTTGAATCAAAATTTTCGCACCTACATTTCCACTAAAACTTTAAAGCATCTCCAATAAGCTTTTGGGTTTGATGATTGGACAAGGACAAAATTAAGCAAATTATCAAGAGCTTTAAACTCCAAATGTTTTCTCATTAGCTTGCAAATCCCTCATGGGACACCATTACTCTGAATTCATTTAAAGGAAATAATATAGGATGCAGGTAATGTTTAAAAACTCCAACAAATCGTTTAAATTCATTTCATTTTAGACAATTTACTAAATGCCAGAAACGAAACACGTCAAAATCATTTTACTTCAAGCCCTGGGCTTTGCAGGAAATAAGTAGACAGGTAATAGAATTAATAAGTACATTATACGATATTATGACTTAGCGAACTATTAGTTTGTTGCAACACTAGCAACAAGCTGCAATTGGTAAATATATGGTACTCTAAGCGGATTATTAGAGCTCCTTTCGAGATGGTTTCCCCGACTGGTTCTTACCCGAAGATTTTGGGCACTTTTTGGTCAGAATTCTGACCAGGGCTGTCCAAGATTTTGGACAAATTTGTCCAGAATTCTGTCCAGCCCCCTGAGTCAACAAATTCTTATGTCCAAAATCCTGGCCAAGCTGGTCAGAATTCTGTCCAACCCCTCAAAAAGCGTACTCGAGTGGTCAGAATTCTGGCCAAGCTGGTCAGAATTTTGTCCAAACCTCCGAAAAAGCGTACTTGCACCGTGGACAGTATTCTGGACGGCCTGGACAAGATTTTGACCACTATGTCCAGGATTCTGTCCAAACTAAAGGGCAACGCTAGAAATCGATGGGGAGGGTCCTGCGAGCTGCCGATCGAAGCAAACGTGCCTGCGATGTGTCCTCAAGAGATCTACAATGCCTATATGTGCCCCAGAAGCAAAATTATTGATTTAGCTTGATTTTTGGAAAGTGCTTCTTAGGCAATATTTTAAAAAAAGTTACTGAAAAATCGCAGGATGAATCATAGCTAGAGTAGAGAGTATGACATTCCAAATTCTTCTCCTGTCCAGAATTCTGACCAACTTGGGCAATATATTGACCATTCCTGCAATGTTTTCGGATGGTATTCAGTGCTTTTGAAGCAACATAAGGAAGGGTATAGAAATGGCCTGGCTATCAATAGAACGATGAATAGACAACATCTTTAGCTATATCGGGCTGGTGTTTGGGATATTTATAATACTTAGTCTGGCTGTCTTGATAAAGACTTATCAGAATATCAGATAAAGAATATCTTTGCTCTAGTTGCTTAGATCAATAGCCAGAACACAACGTTTAGATAAAAGCGCTGCCAACATTTTCGGCAAGTTTGTCCACATCAACTTCAGCAGTGTTTTAGGTTAAGCTTCTAAGCCTAAGCGTATGCATGTCTCAGCTCGAAAGTCTAAGCCCAAGCCTAGCCTATGTCTAGGTCTCGGCTTCCAAAGTCAAAGCCTCAGCCTGAACCTCTCGTAAGCATAAGCCAAGGTCTCAGCTGCTAAGCCTAAGCGTATGCATATGTCTCGGCACGTAAGTCTAAGCCTAAGCCTAGCCTATGCCTAGTCTCGGCTTCTAAAGTGCCTAAGCCTAGCCTATGCCTAAGTCTCAGCTTCTAAAGTGCCTAAGCCGAAGCCTCTCGTAAGCATAAGACTAAGTCTGGGCTTCTAAGCCTAAGCATACGCCTCAGAACGTAAGTATAAGCCTAAGACTAAGCCTCCCGTCACCATAAACCAAGGTCTCAGTTGCTAAGCCTAAGCGTATGCATATGTCTCGGCACGTAAGTCTAAGCCTAAGCCTAGCCTATGCCTAAGTCTCGGCTTCTACAGTTTAAGCCTAAGCAGAAAGCTCTCGTAAGCATAAGCCTAAGTCTCGGATTCTAAGCCTAAGCACATGCATATGTCGCAACTCGTAAGCCTAAGCCTAAGCCTAAACTTCTAAGAATAAGCCCGTACCTAAGTCTCGGTCTAAGTCCTAAGTCTGGACGGGATTCTGGACAACTGGGTGCAGGAGCCTGTAAATTTCCATTGACTGGTCTGAATTCTGACCAAGGGTCGGTACAGGTTCGTTTTTCGCACCTGCACATCTTATTTTAGGGGATTATGCTACCTAGATTCGACGAAACGCATGCTCAGAGCAGTACCAATACCGATCCACAATCGACCTATTGTGACTTATTAGCAGTTTTAAGACTTGTCCTCATATAGTAATTATTGGTAACTAGGTATTGACCAACATGTGCAGGATCAAGTCTTGGAAATAATTGTTTCGTGACCATTTCTGAGCGAATACGTGGACGAACTGGGACATGCTTGGTATCGATAGAATGCTAATTGCGAGCTCTTTTCGCCTGTAACATCGAATAATCTGTAGGCTGCTTCAATCAATGTCGATAAGGCAAAAATAGTGTTCGAGTGAACATTTTCAAAAATCAAGATTCGCCATGTCGATAGAACTCGACGCGGGGACTCAGGAACTGCAATCGGTTTCTTCCTAGCTGCCTTCGTTAAGTAGGAAGGAACTACGCCAGAGAGCCTTGCTGTCTTCGAAACATTACAGCTTCCTGCACTGAGCTGGGCAGGATTCTGGACAGCCGGGTGCAGGAACCTGTAACTTTCCGTTGACTGGTCAGAATTCTGACCAAGGGTCGGTACAGGTTCGTTTTTCGCACCTGCACGTCTTATTTTACGAGACTATGCTACCTAGATTAGACGAAACGTATGCCCAGAGCAGTACTAATACCGATCCACAACTGACCTATTGAGACCTACTAACAGTTTTAAGACTTCTCCTCACATAGTAATCATTGGTAACTAGGTAATGACCAACATGTGCAGGATCATGTCTTGGAAAAAATTGTTTCTTAGCTATTTCTGAGCGAATGCGTGGACGAACTGGGACATGCTTGGTATCGATAGAATGCTAATTGCGAGCTCTATTCGCCTGTAGCATCAAATAATCTCTGACCAGCTTCAATCAACGTCGATAAGCCAAACATTGTGCTCGAATGAACATTTTCTAAAATCAAGATTCGCCATGTCGATAGAACTCGACGCGGGGATTCAGGAACTGTAATCGGTTTCTTCCTTGCTGCTTTCGTTAAGTAGGAATGAACCATACCAGATAGCCCTGCTGTCTTCGAAACATTACCGCTTCCTGCACTGGGCTGGACAGGATTCTGGACAACTGACTGCAGGAACCTGTAAATTTCCGTTGACTGGTCTGAATTCTGACCAAGGGTCGGTACAGGTTCGTTTTTCGCACCTGCACGTCTTATTTTACGAGATTATGGTGCCTAGATTAGACGAAACGCATGCCCATAACAGTACTAATACCGAGCCACAATTGACCTATTGAGACCTACTAACAGTTTTAAGACTTCTCCTCACATAGTAATCATTGGTAACTAGGTATTGACCAACATGTGCAGGATCAGGTCTTGGAAAAAATTGTTTCTTAGCTATTTCTGAGCGAATGCGTGGACGAACTGGGACATGCTTGATATCGATAGAAAGCTAATTGTGAGCTATATTCGCCTGTAGCATCGAATAATCTCAGGCCAGCTTCAATCAACGTCGATAAGCCAAACATTGTGCTCGAATGAACATTTTATAAAATCAAGATTCGCCATGTCGATAGAACTCGACGCGGGGATTCAGGAACTGCAATCGGTTTCTTCCTTGCTGCTTTCGTTAAGTAGGAATGAACCATACCAGATAGCCCTGCTGTCTTCGAAACATTACCGCATCCTGCACTGGGCTGGACAGGATTCTGGACAACTGACTGCAGGAACCTGTAAATTTCCGTTGACTGGTCTGAATTCTGACCAAGGGCCAGTACAGGAAGATTTTCGCACCTGCACATCTTATTTTAGGAGATTATGCTACCTAGATTAGACGAAACGCTTGCCCGTAGCAGTACGAACACCGATCCACACTCGACCTATTGCGATCTACTAACAGTTTTAAGGCTTGTCCGTACTTAGTAATTATTGGGAGCTAGGAGTTGACAAACATGTGCAGGATCAGGTCTTGGAAAAAGCTGTTTCGCAACTATTTCTGAACGAATGCCTGGACGAACTGGGACAATCTTGGTATCGATAGAAAGCTAATTGTGAGCTCTATTCGCCTGTAGCATCGAGTAATCTCTGGTCAGCTTCAATCAACGTCGATAAGCCAAACATTGTGCTCGAGTGAACATTCTCAAAAATCAAGTTTCGCCATGTCGATAGAACTCAACGCGGGGACTCAGGAACTGCAATCGGTTTCTTCATTGCTGCTTTCGTTAAGTAGGAATAAACCACACCAGATAGCCCTGCTGTCTTCGAAACATTACCGCTTCCTGCACTGGGCTGGACAGGATTCTGGACAACTGAGTGCAGGAACCTGTAAATTTCCGCTGACTGGTCTGAATTCTGACCAAGGGTCGGTACACATTTGTTTTTGCGCCTGCACATATTATTTCTTGTCCAATACTTAGACTTACTGGCAGTACGAACTCATAAGAAGCAGCTGGTGTGCTTGGTGTTTGTCCGTGCACTTCAAAGGGAGAGCTCCATCAAATGTACTAGCAATCTTCATTGGATGACAGCTTCCTGCACTCGACTGGACAGGATTCTGGACTGCCGGGAGCAGGAACCTGTCCAGCTTCTTGTTTGAGCAGTTTCTTGTCCAATACTTTGTAGTACTGGTACTGGATACTCATTAGGGGCAGCCGGCGTTCTCGGTGCTTGTCCGTGCACTTCTAAGGGAGAGCTCCATCCAATATAGTAGCAATCTTCCTTGGATGACAGCTTCCTGCACTCAGCTGGACAGGATTCTGGACTGCCGGGAGCAGGAACCTGTCCAGCTTCTTGTTTGAGCAGTTTCTTGTCCAATACTTTGTAGTACTGGTACTGGATACTCATTAGGGGCAGCCGGCGTTCTCGGTGCTTGTCCGTGCACTTCTAAGGGAGAGCTCCAGCCAATATAGTAGCAATCTTCCTTGGATGACAGCTTCCTGCACTCAGCTGGACAGGATTCTGGACTGCCGGGAGCAGGAACCTGTCCAGCTTCTTGTTTGAGCAGTTTCTTGTCCAATACTTTGTAGTACTGGTACTGGATACTCATTAGGGGCAGCCGGCGTTCTCGGTGCTTGTCCGTGCACTTCTAAGGGAGAGCTCCATCCAATATAGTAGCAATCTTCCTTGGATGACAGCTTCCTGCACTCAGCTGGACAGGATTCTGGACTGCCGGGAGCAGGAACCTGTCCAGCTTCTTGTTTGAGCAGTTTCTTGTCCAATACTTTGTAGTACTGGTACTGGATACTCATTAGGGGCAGCCGGCGTTCTCGGTGCTTGTCCGTGCACTTCTAAGGGAGAGCTCCATCCAATATAGTAGCAATCTTCCTTGGATGACAGCTTCCTGCACTCAGCTGGACAGGATTCTGGACTGCCGGGAGCAGGAACCTGTCCAGCTTCTTGTTTGAGCAGTTTCTTGTCCAATACTTTGTAGTACTGGTACTGGATACTCATTAGGGGCAGCCGGCGTTCTCGGTGCTTGTCCGTGCACTTCTAAGGGAGAGCTCCAGCCAATATAGTAGCAATCTTCCTTGGATGACAGCTTCCTGCACTCAGCTGGACAGGATTCTGGACTGCCGGGAGCAGGAACCTGTCCAGCTTCTTGTTTGAGCAGTTTCTTGTCCAATACTTGGTAGTACTGGTACTGGATACTCATTAGGGGCAGCCTGCGTTCTCGGTGCTTGTCCGGGCACTTCTAAGGGAGAGCTCCATCCAATATACTAGCAATCTTCCTTGGATGACAGCTTCCTGCACTCTTGGGCAGAATTTTGGACAGCCTAATGAATACGAAATTTCAAAGGTTGTCCAAAATGTTCAGCATCCTGCAGTGCAGGAACTGTATTTCTGACTGCAGGATGTTTTAGAATTGACGCAGGCAAGGGTTACGGTAGGTACAGTAACTTGTACAGTTTACAGGATCCTGCAGTCATTTTTATCGCAGGAAGGTGCAGGAAGTTTCGAAAATGACAGCGTTTTTGGTCAAAAAGTGGGTCTTACTCAACCGAGCCTGTAGCCTTAAAAACCTGCGAAACTGCTGCCTGCGGTGGGTGTGCGGCGAGAGGACATCCTGGCGGTCATTTTGAGCTATTCGGCGACTCCGCAGACCCAAAAATGAGTCCTGCAGGAAACCGCAGGAAACCGCCAAAATCGGCGCAGGAAGCATTTTTCCCCATGTTAAAATCTTCCTGCGAGTAAGAGCCTACCATTTTCCTCATTGTGGGTTATTACAAATTACGCATAATTTGTCAATGAAAAGGTAACGTTATTGACAATAGTTGCAAACTAGCCAAGTTCCCAGCTGCTCAGGCTCAGGGCGCATGCACTGCTGAGGGTTGCAGTAGGTAGGTAAGCAAAGCTTAACAACGTTAAGCTGTAATGCTACTAGAGTCAACCTTTACTACTAAGCACTACGGGTGGTCCGCGATAGGAAACAGCGGACCTGAAGGAGATGTTGTTCCAGTCGACCTGTGAATAACAACCACGCCAAGAACTACGGAACAACGTGTGAAACCCACCCCAAATATGTTTAGTAAACCCGACAAAATACACTCAGACCTAATCTAAGACTGCCAGATTTTTATCTACCTAACTACCTACCGAACAATAAATGCTAACCCTAAGGCTACAAAGAATTGGAGACCTAGATTTTTACTGTAAATTTTCAGATTCTAGCAAAATAGAGAAATACAAAGAAATTTTTCAAACAGATTTTTCAAACGACCAATAACATAAGCACGCGCAAACAAGAAATGATTCACAGACTACCAAAAAGATTCATCAACTCACAAATTACCAAGGCATAATTAAAGACCATAAATCAGGAGCATATAAAGTAGCAAATATAAATAAAGGGCCAAGCCTGGGGACGATTAAATACAGACAAGGGGGCGTAAACAGCACAATTCCAGTACAAATAAAATAATACACGAGGTCACCGTAGGTAAGCTAGTGGGAAAAGGGACAGAGAATAAAAGAAACACTATACAAGGGAAATAACATGTAAAGCACGTGTGGAGGTGTGAAAGCAAAACCCGACTACTCTAGATGGCTGAAAAACTTAAGACTAACTACTTTTCATTCTGTCATCAGACCACCCCCCTAAGGAGCCAGTCAGGAAAGGCCTATTGATTTCGAAAGAGTCCTGGAAGAATTTGATTGGACAAAGTTTCCTATCTAGTTTTGCTGAGGAGACAGCGCAGCCTAGCGGCTGAATAAAAACACGTTATAAAAAACCAGTATAGGGAGCAATCTTAACACATGAATTTCAGACATACATTTCTTAACATTTCTAAAAATACTCACGCCTAAATTTTCATATTAAATACTCTAAAAATACCCATCCATGTCAAAGCTGAACCACCTATATGTGATCTCGGGGAGAGGGTTTACACACAAATTTGACATAAGGTAGGCGATTAGCTAATTAGATGAGCCTTAGTTCAATCGCAATAATCACAAGGCTTACAGTGTTATCCATCGCCCCCCCCCCCGAGATTTCGGCCTTCATGTGCAGAGCATCTCACAGGCCGATTACACCAGGACGGGTACGATGTTTGTGTATTGAGTCTACAGGAGATGTTGACGGTAGGGCAAGACCAGTGTAGACTGATTTAATTACAGAAAACAAGCATTTATATAGGTACGGTACAAACATACATTAGCAAGGGTACCCATTTCTGAGGGGTCCTGTAGCTGTTTTAGTCCAAATTTTACCTGCCCTTGTACCTTATCTCAAAATCGGGGGAGAGTGCCAGCAGAAAACTTACTAGATAAAGTTCAATTTTTGCAAATTTTGAGCAAATTTAGCGCTAAATTAGCTATTTTACAGCCATTGTAGAGCAAAATAAGCAGCTTTTAGCGATTGTTTTGAAATTTTTCGAAAATTTAAAAAATTTTAGCTATTTTCCTATTTTGCTAAAATTTCCGACCTGCCTTTCCTAGCACTGCCCCTTGTCCCTTGGCTCTGATTTTGCTAGCCCTTGTACCGAACCTCCAATTTTTGAGGGGTCCCCCCAATACCCCCCTTGTTAAAGCGTGGGCACAAAGCTGATTTGCCTAGTTTAGCCATAACAATTAATAATGCAATATTAACAACGTGAATTGTAGACACCACACTGTCTTGCATGGAAGGTTTAAAACCGTGTACAGTTTCCTAAGATAGTTCAGCGTAGCTGACAGAGCTATTGTCTGTCTTCGCGAAGCAACCAGGCCCGGATTCATTATGATAGTATCCGCTACGACTCTCTCAACCACGGTCGTGAACTTCACAGCTCGAAGTACCATACCAGATCCCGAATTCCAGCTTCTTCGAATGAGATATCCCAGAATGGCAAGTTCACACCTGGCACAGGCCTCCTCAATAGGCTCCCGTTGGCAACCCTGTTTGAGACTCGTAGATTCCCACCATCTGAAAACCAAAGAACTCGCATGAGGGCATCCTCCCTGAGGGATCATTCGGACAACTGGGGGCTCTAACCGGTGCCCACATTCCTCTTGCCCGAATACAGATTTGACATCTGATCTACTTGCCTGATTCCACGCAGCTGTGTCCTCAGAAGGGCTTGAAAATGGTCCGCTGAATCAGCTGAACGACGCAGTGGCAGCAGCTGGAGTGACAACTGGCAGTGTTGACCAAGAAACGGTCACGAGGAATGTCGGCATTTCCTCGTTTTGCAGCAATCCAGCTTTGCATCAGCCAGGATCCCACGTCATGTCTTCTTCTCCTGTAATCTGGGACAGTTCCTGGGCCCCGTTGCATAAAACACTATTACATCTGAGTCAGGAGTAATTACTACTGAAATGTCACAAGTAACCGCTGCATAAAGTCAGGTGTTATTAATCTGAAAAGCCATCAGTGTCAGCAGTAAATTCACCTCTGAATTTTGCTAATGAAAAACAACAGTGTTGCATAAAAGTAATTAGTCTGACTACTTTATTGCTGAATAATGAATATAGCAGTCATTTCTAAGGGTTAATTTTACCGTTATTTTTACGTTTTCTTAATTTTATGAACTAATTTTTGGGATTTCTCATCACAGCTTGAACTTTATGTGCCCTAATTTCCTCATATTTTCTATAATTGAGTTCTAATTTGCGGTTTGTGGTAATCTTCGAAATTTATTGATAGCTTAGATACAACTATAGTACGACCAAAAAATGTGTGTACAAACTTCGACCGTTTATAGCAGATTAACCTTTGGAGTAAACCCCAACAATGTATATATTTTTAGAATCCTCAGGAACTCGAGATTTCGAAAATCCGGAAAATTCCCGGTTTCATTCACGGAAACTAAAATTTTTAGTTTTTCGCCAAATTTTTATCGCAATAAAAATTTTCTTTTCACGATCGAATAGAGCTGGTCCCGCTGCATGTTTTTGCTCTTACAAGTTTTTCACGAAAATGCACCCAGTTTCCGGAATTCCGGGTTTTCAAAATTTCCGGATTTTAAAAATTTTCTCCAATACCCACAAGATGGGTATGATTCGAAAGCTCTTATCGAGCTGAACAACTTTTGTAATAGAATGAACTCTTGAAAATGCACACATTTCCCGGAATTCGAGAAAACAGGATTTTCCGGGATTTTCCGGATTTTAAAAATTTTCTCCAATACCCCACAATATGGGTATCATTCGAAAGCTCTTGATGCGCTGAACAAATCTTGTAATAGAAGCAACTCGCAGAAATGAGCCCAGTTCTCGGAATTCGCTAAAACCTTCTAAGCTAGAGTGAAATCAGGAATTCGTGAATTTCGGGAATTTGGTGCATTTTCAGCCATTGGTTCTATCACCAGATTTGTTCAGCTCATCAAGAGCTTTCGAATGATACCCATATTGTGGGGTATTGGAGAAAATTTTTAAAATCCGGAAAATCCCGGAAAATCCTGTTTTCTCGAATTCCGGGAAATGTGTGCATTTTCAAGAGTTCATTCTATTACAAAAGTTGTTCAGCTCGATAAGAGCTTTCGAATGATACCCATCTTGTGGGTATTGGAGAAAATTTGTAAAATCCGGAAATTTTGAAAACCCGGAATTCCGGAAACTGGGTGCATTTTCGTGACAACCTTGTAAGAGCAAAAATATGCAGCGGGACCAGCACTATTCGATCATGAAAACAAAATTTTGATTGCGATAAAAATTTGGCGAAAAACTAAAAATTTTAGATTTTCCGTGAATGAAACCCGGAATTCCGGAATTTTCCGGATTTTCGAAATCTCGAGTTCCTGAGGATTCTAAAAATATATACATTGTTGGGGTTTACTCTAAAGGTTAATCTGCTACAAACGGTCAAAGTTTGTACACACATTTTTTGGTCGTACTAGCTACGCAATCACACAAATATTCACAGTCGAAATATATTAAAAGCATTTTAGAGAAATAATGTTCTTCACTTCAAAATTTTTACCCCTCAATTTCTGCATAAAACTAGTGAAATTTGCTCCTGAAAAGTCATTAGCAAATTGTAAGAAAACCGTGAATAATTACAAGTAAGGAGTAATAGCGTCATTAATATTTTTAGTGTTATTAATACTTTTATGCAACGGGGCCCTGTACTGCACTGGTCCAGCTTCCAATTGTAAAGGTTGGGGTAATGTCGATGAATAAATAATTTTAAATAAATGGAAGATTTGCAAGGTCCTAGAGTGTGTGCATGTCAGTTCGTCCAATTCGCTTACCCTACTCAACTACAACTACGCCAGCAGTCTATTTTATTACCGCGAGTTTACTTCTTTTGAACAAAATTATGGAATCGACAAAAATAAAGGAAAACAAACTTTACAGTTCAAGAAAACATAAAAATTTCACTGACCGACAAACACCAAAGAGACAAAAGCAATCAGATACGCAAACAAACCCAAGACCCAAATAGAAAAGAAAAGGGGGTCGAACCCCGAAGGCTCCCAGAACTAGACGATTGGTAACAGTTGCAAGAAGACGAAAACAAACCGACCGTATTCCCGCCAAACCACAAGTAAGACTGACTGAAATTTGAGCGTTCGAACTAGAATTTTGACCATTAGTTAAGGAACCGAGGTCAATAAACGAGAGTACAATTTTCATTTACCGGTTGTGAAGATAGCACTACATTTTGAATTAATTTAGATGAAATCAAGGGAAATATTAGAAAATACTTCACAGATAACCCCCTCTTTTGAAACGCGCGCCCTCGCCTCGGCCTCCAGGCTAAATTAGTACTAAAATTGGGGTTAGCCTACGTAGGTACTAGTAAAGATAAAACATCGTTTCAGAAAATCGGGAAAATTTAAAACAGTATCTTACTCGGCCCCTGGCTTTTCCAAACTTTAGGGGTCTGTTTTCGAGACACGGGTAAAACTACTTCGGGACAACACACAAACATTTATAGAGTACATTGACTCCACACAGACAAAGAACACAAAACCCTTCAGCCGCGACGGGAGCGCCGGTTCCAAAAGGGAGGGTAACCCGAAAAATTTTGCAAAAAAATAGGGGAACTCATTTTAGAGATATTACTATAAAAGTACTATAAAGACCCAAAACTATACGTTTCTATGAATCTATGAAAGACTATGCATTTAAACTATACATTACCATGCAGAGAAGGGAAATAGAAAATTAAATCCAGCTATTGACTAAAGATATGGTATATTGAGATGCTCCGGTGGAGGTCACGCCAACGGAAAATTTATAGAAATTTATAAAAAATTTTAAGAAAGAGAAGAAATGCCATAATCATACACAATCCAGGGAAGCCTCCCCCGGAGTAGGCATAGTGCACGCGAATCTAAATAAATGCAACTTTGAAAAAACGCCTGAAACGTTAAAAACAAGCTTTATTTTGATGAAAAACGGCTAAATTACAGAAAATTTTGCATTTCTTGGCCATTTTTCGAAATTTCTAAGGTCCGAATTTGGGCTGATTGGGGGGGGAACAGTAACCCCCATCGCATTTCGGAGGTCGGCCAAGATTTACCCCCCCCCCCCCCCGACCCAAAGTTCCAGGGAAACTATAATGGAGTACCTCTCATCCCCACCCGCCAGAATTCAGACCTCAGAAATTTCAAAAAATGACCACTTTTGGGCCAAATTTAGCTAACTTTTTGAGGCCAAAAGTCGCTGGGGGGGGGTTCGGGAGGGGGGCAAAGGAAGCAATTGCTGCAGAAGGTACAACGATTTTACCATGATTTTACGACGAAGTTTTAATGAAATTTTAATATTTTTTAATGAATTTATAATGATTAATTTCGTTTTTACCATGTGAGTTTAACGGATTTACAATGGTTTTACATCGATTCTTATACGTACTTACAATATTTTTACCACGTTGTAAAATTGTGGTAAATCTGTAGTAAAATCTTTGTAAATGAAAGTGGACTAATTTACAATGTTATTACGACTTTAACAACGAATTTACAACGTCTTTGTAACGATTTACCACATGGTAAATTTGTTGTAAAATTATGGTAAATGTTTACAACGATTTTACAACAGTTTTAAAACAAATTTACAACCTGGTAAATACATTGTAAAGTTGTTAAAACTTTCTCAAAAGCATTGTAAAAAGTTGTAAAAATTTACCATGATTTTACAGCAAATGTACTGTGTGGTAAAGTCGTTATAATGACGTAAATTCGTTGTAAATGTTGTAAAGACATTGTAAATTGGTCCAATTTTATTTATAACGACTTTACAACAGATTTACCGATTTAGTAAAATTATTGGATATAGGTATGGGAATCGATGTAAAACCATTGTAAGTCCGTTAAACTCACATACGTAATGGAATAACTTAGATCTTGCGCTCAAAATGGTTAAAAAGTCAGTTTCTAATTGGTTATCATTCTAAAAGAAGTTCTTACAAAAAATGGGACTTACGATCCTGCTTATGTTAAGTTTTAGTTTTGATATTGTGTCCAAGCCATAATTAATTGTAATTGTATGATTGTTCAAATCAGAGTTGCCAGCCCCAAATAAGCATCTTCCAACTACTGCGAGAGGAAAAGCCTAAATTTACTCCAACACTAACACTTAAAAAGGGTACCTACAAGCTTAGTTAGGATTAGTTAGCCCAAAATAATGAATTATCACACTAGAAGTAATTATATTAATAATAATAAGGTCAATTCCAAAATTCTCCTTTCTGAAAGGACAGGTGTCTTTTCCTTCAGTGACCCGGGTGCGGTCACTCTCCCCTTCCATTGCCAGAGATTATTAAGCAAAAGAAAAATCATAAAAGTCCAGGGATTCCAGTGTTGGCTTGAAAAATCAGAATGTCAAGTTATCACGGAAAAGAATTCAACATTTCTAGCTGAAAAGAATGCACTAATCTTTATCAGCAGCGTCTAAAAGCATTCTTCATTGTTTAATAACATAAATTAGAAGATGGTTTAACAAAATAATCGCATAATTCGGCTGTACGTAAGAAATTAAGCATAATAAGTACCTAAGCACATTAATTTGTAATAATTCGTGTTTTACAGTGTTCCTAGGTTCTCATCTGTTGTTAGTAATGTGTAATGGAAAAGGCAAAATAAAACCTAAAAATGACCAAGGAAAGCTCAACTTGTAGTAGATTGTGATTCTTGATGGAATTGATTTGATTGCCCAATGCACTGGTTATGAGTGGCGTGCCTGTGAAACCTTGATGTGAACTGTGAAACGTCCAAGCACTGTATAAAAGTAACTATCAAGTAATTACCAGAGTTGCCAGTCAGTGTGAAACCCCCCAGAAACTCATTATTAGGGACAAAGGTTCTAGTGTAGACAGGAAGAATAAGACTAGAAGTAGCACTATTCTCACGCAAATGACACGAAAATGGAATAGAACCTCAGTGGAATGTAGTCTAAGGAAGTTTGGGTAGATTATCAGTCAGTAATGGAGGGGTCGTTACCCTTCCCGGGTCAGTAATAGGCCCCGATATGGTTGTTCTGTATAATGGAGGAGTCGTTACTCTTCCCAGGCCACGAATAAGGCCTCACGTTGCCAAGAAGTCATTTAAAAACAGATTAAAACAGCTGAAAATTATCAAAGAAAATGAATCCACAGAAAGAAGTTGTTGAATAACCAGTGTTTTAACCAGAAACTTCGAGTTTAAAACGCCTCACACAGTTAATGAGTGCGAATATTGGAAGATGGGTCAAATTAGGGTCATAATCTGTCTATTAATAGCATGAAATCTTGTTAATTAGTGTTCATAGGTGTTAATTAGGCTTAATTTGCATTAGTTAGGTGATAATTAATTAATTAGCCAAATTTTTGGTCAAAATATAAGTTGGTTTTATCTGAAAGGCAATTCTCTGCTGATTCCGAAACTCCAAACCCGGTCACCTAGTTCCCAATATTGCGAAAGTTATACGTAAAAGAAGTTTTGATTAGCTACATTTTAATTTTGTAATATTGGCCTTAAGTGACCTTATAACAATGCGTAACGGTGTGTGAGGTTACGCCCATTCATGTTTCCATTCATATCCCTTGAGCCTCTGCTGGCTCTCTCCCAGCAGAGACTTGCCTCGCAGAGAGGAACTTAATACACACCTTAGGCGTGAAATTACGTTCGGAGGGGGCTTAACTCCCTCCCTAATAATTTAAAAGAAGAGAAAATAGTCAGTCTTAGGTAGTTAGGTACGTAGATTAATAATATTTTACTTTTATTCTCTAGAAAATTACGTAGCTATTAGTATGCATATTTTTTACGCAACAATTGCCCTTCCGTTTCTTTTCCAGCAAGACATAGAGTCTTGGCGAGGAAGGACAATTGTTGCTAGGATCAACGGGCGGCTTCCCTTGTCTACGGCCGAAAGGTCAAGTCCAAAAGGAAAGAAAGGGGCTAGGAGACAAGGGAATGCCTAAAAATAATAAATATAAAATTTATTAAATGAATTTGCAAAATTAACACTTAATATTTCGTTTTTCATAATTGGCCCCGAGTGGCCGTAATTGTGTACTATTCCGTTTCTTAATTCATGAAAATTAATTTTTATTCAGGGAATTTCCCCTTTGGTTACCTTTACGTGGTAACCAAAAAGTCTGCAAAGTTTCCCAAAATTCAAATTGGGAAATCCATCAAATTTAGGGTCAGTTGGAGGGTCATAATTTCTTTTCCTCGTTAATCTCCCCTCCAACGGACCAGCCGCGTGGCCAGCCCGAGTTGGGCACACGCTTTAAGATAGGGAGCTTCCAGAAATTTCTGGAAGCTCCAATAAAAATCAAAGAGACTCCGCCAGAAAGGCAAACACCAGTGAGCTGTCAGACTCCTGTCAGCTCACTGGAAAATTTCAAATTTTAGTTAGTGTTCGTCTGAGACTCGGCCGAGAGCGGTCGGGTGTTTCCCCCCAATGTGAGTATACTTCCCGTTGTGCCAGCGTTTTGGCCGGGAATAAAAGTACACTCTTCCCCGGTTAGCACACGAGTTAGGGGCCCCTTCTGACCCACACTGGTCAGAAGGGATGATCTGAGCTTACACGACGAACACCGCGTTAGTCTAGCATAAGTAGGTAGGTAGGCATTAGTTAAGGCAATTATTATTGTAAGTATTTAGCAAGTGACCATCTTCCAATATCAGAAATGCACTATAAAATGTCCAGTCTCGTACGTGTATTTGAAGTAATCTCTGGGTCACGGG
>JASAND010004276.1:0-10578 GCA_030248195.1 Trissonchulus latispiculum | reverse complement strand
CGTCTAGTATTTTTCCGCAGATAGGGGCACATGTGCCAACTGATAATTGTCAATGACAAGCTTGAAGCTTGGGATCTGAATCCAGCAGAGATTTTTAATTATGTTGGTAGTTGTGAAAAAGGGGGGGGGTCGGGCACATAAATCCGATGGCTGCGCATGGCTGGAAGGCAGCTAAGAACCAACAACCAAGTATTTTCTTTACCACACCCATGCTCTATAACTTCGCCAAAGAGTAGGCCAATCGGACAAGGTCGGGGCAAAAGTTTAGTCGCCCCCCTTAAGCTATTTCCAATGGTTCTAACCTGTCGGGAAATTTTGGAACTATATACGCGGGTACAATATTGTCCCAGGTGGTACAATATTGTACCAAAAATTGGGAGACATCATTTACGCTGGCACAATATTGCCCCAAGTAACAAGGAATACTATTTGTGTAAACAGTGAACAACAGTGTGATATGTTCATAAATAAAAATGGGCGGTTGGTTCGGGCCAGAACTGCTAAGTTCTGGTACCTGTTTGCACAGGATTTCGGCTATCCACCACCCGGCCGACCCGCTTGGTACCGGACGCCCAGCCGGTTCATGAACTGAACATTGCCAGTCCAGTTCATGGCCAAGTCCTAGCTCAGCTTTTAGTATTCATATTTAAAAGTCCCTATCTCAATTGTTAATTTCGTCTGCTTTCAATCTATAAAACTTTCTTTCTGATTTTGAAAAGAACTTATCCTCCCTAGCCCAATACAATCCCCACAGAAAGATACATTACATAATCACTGAACAGTACAGAATCATTTCATAGCCAGGAGTTCCTTTCGGACACTGTCTAACATATGCCCCATCATATTCAGTTTGATGTAGCGGGGATCCTTTTTGATAGACTTCAACAAGTCATCATCAGTGATGCTGTTGAACGACTTCCCAATGCCCCAACCATCTGAACCAGAACTGGCTTCCACGAAGTGGCACTTTTAAAGTAGTGAAGGAGGATTAGCTCCTTCAGGGAAGAGTTCTGGGAGAACTTGGCCAAAACACCGACCCGAATGACGGACACTTTACGCGTGTTCCACGACTCAATGTTTCGCCCAATCTCAATCTGGCTGCCTTCAGATTTCATCTTGGCTGGATTGTCCATTGCCATGATGCGGCTGGGATCCAAGCCGAAGTGGAGAAACTTCTGGCATACATAAGACTGTTCAACGCAATTGTACTGGACACCTTCAATACTGAAACTCGTGCGCCAGAAGTTGCTGAACGGGGAGTAGCGGGTGTAGAAAGCATGGAAGTGCTTCTTTCCCACTCTCAACAGATAGCAAAAGCACGAGTCTCGGTGGAATCCGTAGTACCAAAGTTGGCTCGCCATGAAATGCTGCTCCTGGAACTACGCAGCGGTAAAGGACTTGCGTGATTGGAATTCCGGGAGCCAACGTTCAAGGCATTCTCCACATAATTAAACACCTCTCCTATCCTTGATGGAATAGAGGGGGCAAGGGTGATGCCCATGCGGTAAGCTTCTTCAAATACCTTCGGCAAGGAAGGGAGACCTGTGAAGTCAATCACAGCTTCACCGAGCAGATTTGAGCCCACATGCGACAGACGAAGGCGGTCAGAAATGTATAGATGCTCCTTCAGTCTATACTCTCCTTGCCTGAAACAAACAATGCCTGTAATGAATAACTAATAAGCTTTAGAGAGCAGATATCGTTTTCTAAATCGACAATCGTTCTTCAAATGGACAAACATATATCGTTTTCCAAATGGACAATGACTCATTTCGTATTAAATACAAGATGCCTTACCGGATTCTGGACGGTATCCCGAATTTTTCATTCAAGTTCAGCACCCATCAGTTTGCGGGAGGTACCCAGTTCAGCAATTGGCGGTTGAATTCCGCCAAGCGCTCCTGCAACCGCGGGCCTCCTTTCCTCGGCAGTATGGTGGTGAAGATGAAGTGTGTTGACGGGAAGTCTTCACACAAGGTCGTGTACTAGAAAACATAAAGAGCCAGCAATTAGCCATCGCAAAAAGGACTCCTTCTTTTCCTTTTTTCATTTCTTTTTCCTTCTTCTACTTTATACAAAATTAACACATTTTACAGATAGAAAGTAAATCAACATTGTGCACACCCGCTTAATCATCCGATTCCCCAGTTTCCTGGATACCTTCTTCAGCCGGTTGGATCCCTTTCGCTGAAACCCGTTGGTGCCAGCCACCACGGCAACGGCTCGGACCATCCGCAGAGCCAGCAATGCATAAATGTGGTGCAGCACGCGCAACACCGTGGCACCAGGAAAACACCGAACGTGAACCGGCCCTTTCACGTCCATGAGAACAATATGATATAGTCCAGATATAATTTATAGAAATTAATAGCTGCAACATAAAATAAGTGTAACGTATGCATCGAATAAACAAAGTACTGTCTGACTGATGTTTGAATTTTTGAACTTGACTTGGTACACATGTGTACCAAGCAAGTATTGGTCTCCGTCCGAATCCTGTTAGAAACTAGTATCTGGTACAATTCTGTACCAACCGACGGACTCTAACAGAAGTCAGACGGAATCCTGGTCTGACTTGGTACACATGTGTACCAAGTAACTTTTGGTCTCCGTCTGAATGCTGTTAAAAACTAGAATCTGGTACAATTCTGTACCAATCGACGGACACTAGCAGAAGTCAGACGGAATCCTGGTCTGACTTGGTACACATGTGTACCAAGTAACTTTTAGTCTCCGTCTGAATGCTGTTAGAAACTGGAATCTGGTACAATTCTGTACCAATGAGTTTCGAATCAGACAGACAAAAATTGGGCGGTTGGTTCGGGCCAAAACTGCTAAGTTCTGGTACCTGTTTGCACAGGCGTTCGGCTATCCACCACCCGGCCGACCCGCTTGGTACCGGACGCCCAGCCGGTTCATGAATTGGACGTGACAGTCCCATTCATGGCCAAGTCCTAACTTAAAATTTTAGTATGGTTATTAAAAAGTCCTTAACTCATAAAACTTTCAGTTAATTTATAAGTGAGGTTATAACATCAATTTTGATCAATTTTGAATACAAGAGCAGTAGTAGTTTCAAAAAACCATAAAAGAGGTCAAAGCTAGTTAAAAATTGTTAATAAAAAGCAAAAAATGGTAAAATGAAGAAAATGTTATAAAACAAAAAAGAACATGTTAAAACAATACAATGCAATACAATAAAACAATGATACAAAGTTACGATACAATAAAACGTAAGTACAAAGGAGAAATGCAATGCAATGTATGGCCAAGAATGGATCGGGGGAGTTTTGGTGGCAAAGACTTGGTGCTTCATTCCGAAGAATTACAGCGAAAGCTTTTCCGACCAGAATTTTTGGAACACTCCTATTAACAACAAACAGCATCGACAGAGCCTTTTACGTTCAAGGACTACAAGCAGCGCTTTGCTGGCTGCAATGGACATGCATTCATGAATTTAGAGTTTGGAGGTAACGCGCATACTTTCCTAGCATTTCTCATTCGGACACGGGCAGAGTAAATGCTGAACTGCTTCGCGACTACTGTCATAGTTGACCAAAATTTCGGTGTCGATAGGGATATTATGAATTGCTTTGAAAATTATGGTTGGCGTGCGTTCCCCCTTATCATTTAGAAAGTACCGTTTCTCTGGTTTCACGTTTGGACAGGTCGCACTGTGGTTTACAAATCGACCGAAGGTGCTTCTCTCAAATGCAAACGCGTCGATGCAAAAATTTTCGCCTTCCAATGTGGAAAAAACAAATAGTTTGATCAACTCGGATCGCCACCCATAGCCTCTTCATAAATGTTTTCTCCTTCGTCAGCCGACAATAAGACTCCCCAGTAGTCACAAACGTATTCTCCAGCAAGAATCTGATCTTTTGCCTTTACTCCAGATCCACGACCAGGCAAGTTGGCTATTACTTTAATTGTTGGCCAAGCCTGTTCTAGAATAAGTCTGGCTAATTCTGCTTCAGGTGGTGGTTGAATTTGACCTCTGCGACGGGACTTTTCCGCTTTCACCAGTTCCTTTTTGTACTGGTTGACAATTTCTTGCTCTGAAAATCTCTTAGTCTGCTTCTCACAACCAACCAGACAGACTCCTCACGTAGGCGGGACCGGTGACACTCGAGGCGATAGAACCACCAACCAACGCTAAATCAACCATTATTAATAATAATAATTGCTATAAATAAAAAATACATGTAGAGTTAATCGATTTACTCAAATGTGGAGTGGATGTGGGGAAAGGGGAAAAGGGAAATGGGAAAACGGAAAGAGGAAAGGGGAATTGGGCGGTTGGTTCGGGCCAGAACTTCTAAGTTCTGGTACCTGTTTGCACAGGCTTTCGGCTATCCACCACGTGGCCGACCCGCTTGGTACCGGACGCCCAGCCGGTCCATGAGTCGGTCGTGGCAGTCCAACTCATGCCCAAGTCCTAGCTTAAAAGTTTTAGTAGAAACTCAAAAATCCTAACTCAAAAAACATGTTAAACGTTGTTTATTACTCTTTCTATTCAAAATTTGTTTAGTTAGCTGGTTAGTTTAGTAGGAAACCTTGAATAGAAAGAGTAATTTAATTTTAAAGATACAATACAATTAAAAATTACAAATACAAAAGCAATAAAACAAACATCACTACACAATAATAAAATAATTACAAAAATTACAAGAATAAAACGGTGTTAGAAAGGTTAGAGATCAAAGGATGAGATCAAGAATCAAAAACAGGAATAGAAGTTGTTAAGCACAAGTTAAAGGGGCAAGGAAGATATAACGTGACTATCGATACCCCGTTCAAGTAGCTTTGTCATGACTCTCATCACGAAGACTACAATAAATGCGCGACAGACCAAAACAAGGACTCGATAGCCAAACCATACCCTCTCTGAATATAAAACAGTAGTGACAGTTGCATAAAATTTAATTTATCCAGATCTGAATTCGACGCGTCCACTTTTTAGAGAGCTTGACTGCGGCTTGCCTTTTCTCCTCTGCTCGGCGATTTGCGACAACGTGGGTGTGGTCTTTTGTTTTCCCTGATTTGCCGCCAGGCATTTGTTGCAGACACAAAAATACATCCACGGGTAGTCCCCATATTCAGACCCGTAATTCCATAGGAGCTCTTCGTCAGCGTCTGTGGCCTTAGTTGAAATTAGAAAACACGAGAATTGTCCATTTCCAATACTCAAGCATTTAACTTTAGACTTCAGAATGGTTGGCGTAAGGCCTGTACGTGTCTAGCGCACTAGCATCAAGCACAAGAGTGGCGTCTAAGCGACTGGGCTTAAACTCGAGGGCGTATGCTCTAAGTGTTTGCACTTTGGATAGCGACGTAGTTTCGAGCAATTCTTAGTACTGCTCTTTAGTGTGCGTGGCACCAGAGTAGTGGCATATGTACGATCCCTCTGTAAACCCCTCTGTGGCAACCAAACCAGTTCATCTACCTGGAAATTCTGCCAATCGCAGGCCTCCCATCTGTTGTTCTTGACCCTCTCTGCCAGCTCTTCCTTGGACACGCGAGAACTATTAATGCGTGGCGCATTCTTTTTTCTCAGCCACGTTTTTGTTGGATTTCTTTGGCGGACCTGGCTTGAACGTTTCGTCCAGGAATACCGTAGTATCAAATCCGCTCAGAGCGTTCGGCCACAGGATCCAATGACTCTTTTCGGTCTGGCTCGCTGGCTACTCTTGGCCTCAGAAGCTGTGCGATGTCCATGGCCTTTTTATCGCGCTCAATGAAAGCGGACGCCGCTTTCCCACCTTTTGCGGAGGCTCCTTTCTTGGAGTTAGCGACCGTCTTTCTGGACTTGGCAGATTTTCCAGTTTGCTTGGAGGGGAACTCATTTGACTCACCATCTTTACCCTCGTTGTCACCGTCAGGGCGGCGACGTTTTCCAGCAGGAGCTGCTGGTTTGCACGTCTCCTCACCTTTCTTTTGCCTGGCTTTAGAGCCCCTGTTGTCAGCGCTTTGCTGCTGCTGCTGTTGTTCCTCTTCCGGTTGTGGACGTTGGTCTTCTTGACGCTGCTTTTCCTGCAGTTGTTCCTGCTCCAGGGAAGGCAGGTGTCTGTCTATCTCTTCGAGATTGTCGACCCGGACAGGTGCCACCATGCTCAGAAGCAGGCTAGCCTTATGATGTTGAGGACTGGCGTTGGCGGCGGCAGTCCTGTCCAGAGCCTTGCTTGATGTAGGCTTGATTGGCGTTTCCGCGATCTTTGGTTTGGGCGCACCTACCTTTTTGGGAGTCGAAGAGATAGGGGGAGTCCCTGGAAGATCCAGTGCAGCAGGGATTGCTGCCTGAGCTCGCCTGCCTTTCTCGCCAGCCGCAGTTTCTTCCGATTCTGTTTCGAACCGGAGATGGCTGTTTTGTGCTAAGTCGCGGGCAAACGACGTTCAAAGCAGAATCATAAAGGTCCTTATATTTGGCCGGGGTTTTTCGCGTATTCGTTAATCGAGCTCTTGACCAGCTTTTTCAGGCAATCATCCGACAGCGTTCTGTAGTTCCAACGCGGCGCGCCATTCTTATTAGCGATGCTGTCGAGTTGAGAGATGTAGACTTTGACGCCGTTGAAATCTGTTTCGTGTCATTGCCAGGATTTCTATGGGCTACCAGAAACTTCATGATGTTCTCCCGGATATGCTAAAGTCGGAAGTTTCGTTGCAGATATCGATAATGGTCTTTCAATTTTCGACAATCCGGTCCATTGACGCGAGCCGAAAGCGCGGCTTCTATCTGCTCCTTTGTTGGCGGTTTAGCGTGAAGTTCCATCTTTAACTGTCCGACGATTCTGTCCAGGACTTCGTCCCTTCTCCTTCTCGAAGAAGGAAGCTCATAGTAACCCAAACCTGACACATCCGGGTGCGATTCTCCGTGAGTGGATGCAGCTGTAGTGTCGGGTTGTAATGTGTGTGAAGGTTCGTCTGCTGAAGCTTCGTCGTCAGCAAACGAGGCAGACTGGATCCTGTCAGCAGGCAACGATACCAGTGGCGATGACACAGGAGATGGAGGAAAAGAAACAGACCGGCTGGAAGTTCCTGGCCTAGGTGGAGTAGTCTGCTTAGCTGAGTGTGTGGAACCAGCTAGATGAGCTCCTTCTTTTTTGGAGTTGGAAGCTTCCGGAATTTCGAGTGGCTTCTCACCAAGCTTGTTTTCACTGGATAGTCGGATCAAGACATCCAGCTGTTCTCTCTGACTTAATACCCGACCAAGTTCGAGATTTACGTAGTTTCTTTTAGCAGTCGTCTCAGCGTGAGCAAGGTAAGGCGCAATAAGATCGAGGTTTTTGCTGACAATTGCATTGGATCTTGCCCATGCCTCGTAGCAGTGCCGCACATCGTTCGAGGCGGATTCCATCCCGTCAGCTGGCAACGATACTTGCTGTGGCGGCATAGAAGGTGGAGGTGAAGGAGCAGACTGGTTGGATTGCCGGATTTTCTAAACAGAAATTTATCGACTAAGTATTTACAGTACTTACCACGTATGGCAATGCCTAATCACTCTCTATTTGTGCTAACACCTCTCCATAGCAATTTTCTCACTGGATGGAGGTACTCTAACTTCATTTTACGCATTTCGTGTTTATTTGACAAATTGTTTTAAACTCATGGGCAAAATTGCATGGATAATTTAACGAGTTTATAAAATTTATGTCGAATCTCTTATGGTTGTTGAGAAAATTCACCTCAAAGCAGAGGTATGCATGTGTTAAACGTAAGAAAAAGGTGATTTTTTTCGTGCGATAGAGAAATCTCGCCAACGACAAAATGGAGCAGTTCAACGTCCATCATATATATACTACAAATACAATCTCGAAGGGTGATTTGTAGGAAGCAGAATTTAAATTTAGGCCTTCAGATTTTTGAATCAATTATTGAAATATGAGAACAGTCAAATTTGATTGTTTTGCGACGTTCAAACTGGTGATCAGCAACTTTGATGAAATATTCTGACAAAATTAAAAATTATACTTCCGACAAGTCACAGCTTATGACAAAACGTTTCGAACAATACCAATTGCCCCTGGTTAGCTCTGTCCAATTTCGAGATTTCTCTTGCGCAGAAATTTGATTTTTAGCAAAATTTCGTAAGTTCTGATTTTTTGGCAAATCACATTGAGTTATGGTAACTGCTAAAAAAGTGTGTGTATTGATGGTATTTAAATGTGCATTCAAAATAAGCTCCAAATCTGAAGTGGATTTGCGAAAACGTGCATCAGTTGGCTACAGCACCCTCATTTTCGGTGATTAATCAAATTGTACTCAATGAATGGATTGTAACTTATGGCGATCTCAAGGAAACAACTCAAAATTTAAACATGAAATGTAAGACATATGTGGCTAGATTATGTGAAAATGAGCGAAATCCGTTTTTTAAAAATATTTCACGATGGAGCCTCCCCTTAACCTTGAAATTCAAAAAGATGCCATCATGGATTTAGTAAAATCTAGTCAGAGCTCGAAAAATTGAAAAACCTATAGTCAGCCTTAAAAAAATTGCTACTTTTAAGACTGACACAAAGTAGGCTCAAAAACAAACATCATGTTCTGCTGAGGTCAAAGTGGGCGAGTAGGCAGTTTTTCCTGGATCCGATAACGATTATCGGCGCAATCGCTATTGGCAACGCCTCGTTTTGCACCTTATAAAAATACAATACTTTTGCAATTATCAAACTCATACTCTGTTCAGCTTTGCAACAACTAGTAAGTAATCTCATAACTAAAAGTTTTGCTTCGAGATCTGAATGTGGCGGCATAAGTTAAGAATCTAGCAAACAGTGTTGTGATGAAATATGAGCCCAGGTGGATGTAGCTGTAAGGGTTCAGTATTAATGATGTTTTGCTTACTCTTGCTTGCTAGGTGCTTCGAAAGTTTCAACCACGAAACGAAAACAAATTGAACACAAGGAGGTATAATCTATATGTTGTAAGCTTAATTACCTCTAAATGACTACGAGATGATAAAGGGATACCAAGGATAGAGCGAGTTGTTCTATATTTCCAGCTGCAGAAATGTGCACTGAATCCAATGTTGGAAATTAATTTCGTGTTTTCAGCAGTTTAGTAATTTTGACTACAAATCTGCCTGTCTTAAGGGGGGGGGCTACTAAAGGTTTGCCCCGACTTTGTCCGATTGGCCTACTTTTAGCGAAGATATTGAGCATGGGTGTGGTCAAAAAAATCGGGTACTGAGATCTTGTCTGCCTTCCAGCCATGTGCAGCCGTCGGGTTTATGTGCCCGATCCCCGTTTTCACAACTACCAACATAATTAATTAAAAATCTCTGCTGGATGCAACAGCATAGCTTCAAAGTTGCCATTTGGAAATATGATTTGGCACATGTGCCCCTATCTGCCAAGAATACTAGACGTCTGTATCCTATCTGCATCTGTGGAAATTACTCTTCAAAGTTGAAGTTTCGGCCAAAATTTAAAAATTTTTGGCGAACGAAAAGAAAATTTTATTGCTGGTGCGAGCTATAAGGCTGTAATTTAGCACAAAAGGAGGCCCTATAGGAGTGCTCATTTGTGTCAAATGGCAAGAAATTCTGCCGCGTGAAAAATTTTTGTCAACTTTAATCTTCAAAAATTGCCAAAATCGCCTTTTTGGGCAATGGCACCCCAGATATCGAACAAATCAATTTTTTTGAAATTAAAATTTTTGAGATGTTTGAACTCAGCGTGGTCGAAAACACACCCACAAACAATTTCAGCTCGATTAGTGAAGGTTTGGAACTTCTATGGCTGCAGAAAGTCTCTACACAGGATCCGACAGACTGAAAATGGCGGTTTCGGCAATTTTTGAAGATTAAAGTTAACATAAAAATTTTTTCACGCTGCAGGATTTTTTGCCATTTAGCACAAATAAGTACTCCTATAGGGCCTCCTTTTGTGCCAAATTACAGCCTTATAGCTCGCACCAGTAATAAAATTTCCTTCGTTAGCCAAAAATTTTGAAATTTTGGCCGAAACTTCAACTTTGAAGTGTAATTTCCAGAGATACAGATAAGATACAGACGTCTAGTATTTGTCTGCAGATAGGGGCACGTGTACCAAATTATATTTGCAAATGGCAGCTTTGAAGCTAGGGTCTTGCATCCAGCAGAAATTTTTAATTAATTATGTTGGTAGTTGTGAAAGACGGGGGGTCGGTCACATAAACCCGACGGCTGCATATGGCTGGAAGGCAGCTAAGATCTCAGTACCCGACAGTTTTTTGACCATACCCATGCTCTACATCTTCGCCAAAAAGTAGGCCAATCTCACAAAGTCGGGGCAGGTCGATTTTAGTAACCCCCCTTAAAGGGCCATGCTCTCAACTGCTGGTCCACCAAGACCATGACCAAGTGCAAGCTAAAACAAATGCTTGATAAGACCAATAAACTTTCAATATGCGTGGCAAAATTTTTTTATCTTTCTCGCGCATAATAAATCAAATTTTGTGCCGCCAACAAAGAACGTTGCAGGAAATTACTTGACTATAAGTTGAAAGTAAATTAAAGAAGAAGAAGGACCGAAACCTAAAATTGAAAATTACAAACCGGGAGATTCCTTTTTGAATTCCCGTGTTGACAGAAACATA
>JASAND010004274.1:0-51854 GCA_030248195.1 Trissonchulus latispiculum | reverse complement strand
AAACTCTTAACAAATTTTCTTGTTTCTGCAAAATGAAAATAATTAAAGATTTAAAGGACGATTTCATATAAAATGCAAAAAATTTCTTCAACTTCCCCGCGGCCCCCCCCAAAAACCCCCCCGATATTAGTATATATCGGGTTGTTACTGTCATTGTTACCGTTCAAATACATGATACATAACATACATACACCAGATATAGTATACATATAAGTTTACATAATGTAAGTTAGAATATATATATATTCGTGCGAGAATGCGAAATATGAAGGAACACACGCCAAAAAGGTAAAAATTCAACCAAAATTACGAATATAGCTTCAAATCAATACAAAAATGCAGCTCTGCAAAGCGTTATTGTTGATGTTGGATTAATAAAAATGACGCTCAGAAAATAAACATGACATGACAATTTGGACGAAAACCGATTTCGAAAAAAAAACTGCAGATCCAGCCACTCCAAAAAATTTTTGGACCCAAAACTTTAGAAAAATTTCCCAAAAAAACAAAAACATATGTCTAGAATTTTTCCCAAAATATTTTTGTTAAGGGGGGTAACCGTTTCTCCCAAATCGAGGGGGTCGCCGCCCCCCCTAAACATTTTTCCTACCCCTCACCCAATATTGATTTTTTTCAGACCCCCCCCCACCAATTTTCTAACTCATACCTAAATTTTTGAAAATTTTTAAATAAAACTTCGAAATTAGTTATTCGTGCCCGTACAATTTCGGTCCAGTTTACCTGAACCCCCTAGCCAACTTTTTTTGACACGCTCCCCCAACTTTTTCCTATCACCCTCCCCAATACCCCCCAAAATTTTTTGACTCAAAAACTTCACACAAATTTGGTCCAAATATGATCATTTCATAAAAATTTAAACATTTTCTACAATTTGGAAGTGCGAAATAGAGGTGATAGGGGTTGGAGGAGTTACCCCCTCCTTCAAATGGAGGGGTCGCCGCCCGCCCGCCTACCCCTAAACATGTTCCTACCCCTCACCCAAAATTGATTTTTTCAGACCTCCTCAGAAAAAAATTTTGTAACTCCTACCTAAATCTCTGAAAATGTTTAACTAAAAATTCAAAATTTTTCCAAAAAATTCCGAAAAACTAGCAGAAAAATTACTATAATTCCCTTTCTTAACCTAGAAACCGTTAAAAATAGCTTTAAATTGACAAATTTTTTTTATTATTTAACGAAAAACCAATTATTCGCCAACCCCTCTCCCCCAAAAAAAGTTTTCTTACCCCTCCCCCCAAATCGAGTTTTTGCCAACCCCCAGCACAGGAAAACTTTTTCCAGAAAATATCTGGAAAAACTCTGGAAAACGTTTTTCCAGGGTTTTTCCAGAGATTTTCCAGGGATTTTTGAGACATTTTCCAGACTTTTTCCTGACTTTTTCCAGATTTTTGTCTCAATTTTCAAATTTTCCCGACATTTTCCAGGTTTTTTCTGAATCAATCTGGTTTACTTTCTAGACATTTTCCAGACTTTTTCCGGACATTTGCCAGACCTTTTCTAGGCTTTTTCGAGGTATATATTTCCGAATCAATCTGGTTTACTTTCCAGACATTTTCCAGACTTTTTCCGGACATTTTCCAGACTTTTTCCAGGTTTTTCTGAATCAATCTGGGTTATATACTTTCCAGACATTTTCCAGACTTTTTCCGGACATTTTCAAGACTTTTTCTAGGCTTTTTCCAGGTTTTTCTGAATCAATCTGGGTTACTTTCCGGACATTTTCAAGACATTTTCTAGGCTTTTTCCAGGTTTTTTCTGAATCAATCTGGTTTACTTTCTAGACTGTTCCCGGACATTTTCCAGACATTTCTAGACTTTTCACAGGTTTTTCTGAATCAATCTGATTTACTTTCCAGACATTTTCCGGACATTTTCAAGACTTTTTCTAGGCTTTTTCCAGGTTTTTTCTGAATCGATCTGGTTTACTTTCCAGACTTTTTCCAGCTTCTGTCCGAATATTTTCCAAACTTTTTCGAGACTTTTTATGAATCACATTGACTTGCTTTCCAGACATTTTCCCGGGTTTTTCTAAACATTTTGGCCAATTTTCTCGGTTTTTCTGCCAAATTCACAAAAAAATGGTTCTTGATTTGGTTCAGTACAGAAATGGTTCCCCCCACTTTTGGTGAGCCCCCCTTATCGATTGGTGGTGGGGGGTACAACTTCGAGCCCTCCCCCCATATCGCCCCCCCCCATAAAGTTTGGCCTAAAAATAAGCCAGCGAAAAAACCCCACTGTAGCACTTTACAGCCACTCGGCTTACGCAATTCTATGACAAAAGTTGCTCAGCGCGCTTAGGGCTTTCATTTGGTACCAAATTTGACCACTTTTTGAAAAATTTCATTTTTGATCGAAAATCGCCTAAAGTCCCCACCACATTCCACCACAGCACCTTACAGCCACTTTGAGCATACAGTCTCTAAGACAAAAGTTGCTCAGCTCACTTAGGGCACTCACGATGTGGGCATTTTCAGCCGGTGAAGTTTGGTTTTTTCTGAGAGTAGCATTTGTGTTAACGTACCTTTTGGACAATTTTCCGCACGCCTCGGCCGGCCAAAGGTGGCCTGACCGCTAAGATGGCCAAAAGGGCCAATTTTGTGTCACGGCTACAGGGCTCAGGGAAACAAGCCAAAGTACTTAGGGTTGTTGCATAAGACACTTTGGGACAGGTAGCGTGTCATAACGAGGTTCATTTCTCGATATGCGGCCAGGATGGTCCAGGCGGCCGGCCCAAAGTTGGTCTGCCCCCATGGCCATTTTGGGAAAATGTCTAAGTCCCAACTCTACAGGAAATAGTCAAAAAGCAGGCATAAATATGCAGTTTTGGACCATTTAGTGTGACGCATATAAGGGTTATTTCGGTCACTGAAAACGACTGCACGCTGTCTGTAGACTTACTGTAAACGGCTAAACATATGAAACTTGGTGATAATAGTGTCTGTAGTACCAGGGGGAACTGTAGCTATGTTAGTTAGGTTAGGTTAAGGGATCGGTTTCGTATACTTATTACGATGTTACTACATGGTTGCGCTTTCAGTAGAGTGCTGCAGAAGTACAGCACGGCCTATAACCAACTACAGATAACTTGCACGTTTGAAATTCTGCAGACACGTGCAGAATAGCATTGGAAATGATGCCGTATAAGTCTCCTTTCTGGCAGTGACGTTTGCGTCTTAGTAGCGCTGCAGTAGAGTGCTGCTGAAGTACAGCACGGCCTATAACTAGCTACACAAAAGTTGCAATCGTCTGAAATTCTGCAGACACGTGCAGAATAGCTTTTACAAATCATGCCGAATAAGTCTACTACTTTGGCAGTAACGCTTGTGTCTGGTTGAAAAGTAGCAGAGTGTTGCGGAAGTACAGGCATGGCTTACAACAAACTACAGATAACTTTCTGCAACTTTCTAAAATATTCGTATTTGTAGTAGATGTAGTTTTTCTGCCAAAAATCAAGAAAAATGGGAGAAATTGGTACTTTTCAAGCTTCTTGTTCTATGACTTGGTTGACTGTTACGTAATTATTGGGGGAACTTTTAAAGTTTCTTCTAATAAGCTTTAGCATTTTGCTTACTGAGAACCTTAAAAATGACAGGACATTGGAGCAATAAAATGTTCCGATGGAGCATGAAAAGGTTTAAGTAGGGTGACATTGGGTTTTAAGCGGATTGAGGACTAGGGTTTTAAAACGTTAATATGGGAGGGGCAGAAGAAAATACCAGGAGGACTAGGTTAAAAGGGCACTACATATGGACCAGCTTCGCTGACCAACCCATATTCGCGGGTACGCATGCTCCACTCGCATTTGACCCATTATTGTCTTAAGTTCTAAATTCGTCAGCTTTCCAGGCGAGCATGCTGATTTTTAAAATATTATGCTTTATATACTTCAAGCGCTTTACACTGAACTGCTAGGAGCGGGATTTGTGACACAAATTTTTACTGCATATGGTATTAAGTGTTGGATTATATGCATTAATTAAATTAATTGAATTAAGCTGGGTTGTATTGTAAGTTGTCATAATTATATACGGAATCATTAAGCATGACGAATACAACTGTTGCATACGCAGAGCTATGCTCAAAAATTGCTAAACTATTACTGAAGAACTGCCACCAGCATCAGTCCGGGCAGTTTCCGCGAATATGGGTTGTTCAGCGAAGCCGGTCCATATTAGTGCGCTTCTAACCTGGTCCTACTGAGGTATATATCTCAAACTGTCTCTCCCATATGTTAACGTTTTAAAACCTAGTCCTCGTCCGCCTAAAACCAGTGTCACCCATATTACATTTTTCATGCTCCATCGGAGCATTTTTATTCTTGTATATATATAATGTATCTATAGCAAGGTTAACAAAAAAATCACCCGAAATTTTAACAAAAAAAATCACCCCACCCTGACTCACAGGAAAGTCGCAGAGACCCAATTTTTTGCGTGCTGATAGCCACACATCTCGACATTACAGCCTGTGAGTTTGAGCCCCTAGGCCCTCTCCATGCGTTCACGGCAGACCTTTAAGTGAAGGTACCCAAAAGTGGCCTCAAAAACGTTCATGACCGAAGTTCGAATTTCAGCTGCTATTTACTAAGGGAAAACCCTAGACAACCCATACTGTACATATGGCATGTCCTGACTGTGCGCTATCGATACATATATAGAAGTTCCCGATCGGACCTCTGAGCCGTCCTGGGGAGGGCGATTTTTTTGTTAAAATTTTAACAAATAAAAAATCACATTCATATCTTGTTACTGACCTCAGAACAGTAGCTAGAGCAAAACCAACGCCAAATTCAAGCTCAGCGACCTCGAAAACCCTTATAGCCGTTGTTTTTGAGGTTGTCTGACACTTCTGGGAGTCCAACCTGATAACCAGCCTGGCCTGAACCGTCCGACGGTAAACGTGATTCCAGAAGTCAGTATTAAACTACAGTTACCCAAAAACTAATGCCAGATTTGAATTCTGCGCACTAGAAAACCCCCTAGGACACGTTTGTAGGCACTTCTGACTTCCCAGTTGGTACCTGGTGGAGGGTCCGGAAGGGTCCGGCAGGGGTCACGTGACCGTGGGTCATATATATACCACCAACATACGAAGTCCTAAGTTTCTCTGCCAAAACGGCTGGAAATAAGTTATAATCACTCAAATACACGAAAAAACAACATTTTAGCCTTTAAAACGGCAGTTTATAGCCACCAGACTTCATACTAGACCCTGCCAGGGGCCATCAGTGACCACTTACACTTCGGCGGGATCAGTTGGCCGAGTTGGAACACTAGGTTGGTGGTTTTGGGTTCTACATACGTTATTTAATGCGCTCTATCCAAAACTGATGCGAAAACATTGCTAGCTGCTCTCAGGGATCCGATCCGCCACTGATTTTTTTGTTAACGAGCGATTTTTTTGTGAAACCGTTAACAAAAAAAATCACAAACTTTCGCCTACTGCAACTTACTGGTAGGTTGTAGAGCAGCGAAACTGGGGTGGTTTAAAGCTTAGCCCAAGACCTATCCATGGGTTCTCAAAGTAATCGATTTGGTTTAGTTTTGCGAAAGTTCCAGCCAAAAAACTAAATTTTGATTTTTTTGTTAACCTTGCTATAATTTTGCTATTCTGTAATATAATTGAAAAACTAAGTAAACAATATCACCACTATATAAGAATATTTTTGTCGATTTTCTGAAAAGTTTTGCAACGACGACCTTGAAAAAGGGGAAAAAGAAACCGCGGCAGCCCTGCAAGCATAGGCATATATACCTGGGGTTGGGGAGACCCTCCCTCCTAATGGAGAAGTCCCGACCTCAACAGGCCTCAACGACTCAAATTTGTTAGGCCATAAGCCAAAAAAAATTTAGGCCTTCCAAATTTTGTGAATTTTTAGGTTGTGCGTTATTGTGCGCATTGTTACAATTACACTTATCATGTATTCACGCGTTATTCAAAAATCGTTGTTTAACAACAAAAATCGCCATCGTCACTGTATAACACACTAGAAAAACTACGTTTTTATCCTGAGAATGGCAAAAACAGAACCTTGTTAGCATAGAAATAATAGTGCACGACAGTATTAACGAATTAATGAATTTTTATTGAAAATTAAAACAGGCAAGAGCATACGAGTATGAACCAAAGAAAGAAAAAATTAAACTACAGTATGTAATCGAAATAAAGTTAAACTACATACTAAAATAGCATTTCTTCGATGAAATCCTTATAATAGTAAATGAAATTATAACTTGATTGTGTATTTATAAGTGCAAATAGACAATGTATATAAATAGCTGGCGGCTGGCGTAGCCCAGAAATACAAGGAAAAATGTATAGATTCGCGCCGTAGGCGCGAAACATTTTTAGAAAATTGTTGTTTTTACTTAAAAATCAATAAAATTTAACTGGGTTTTCGTCGAAAAATTTAGGAAAAAATGGCCTCAACGGCCAAAATTCTTTAGGCCATCGACTCATAAATTTAGGCCAAGCAAGCTGTATATGGCCTAAAAAACCTTGGAGACCCCACCCTCAAATGGGCACATCCCAGACCCCACCCTCAAAATTTTCGAAATTTTAGGTCAGTGAGAAAAATTCTAACTTTTAACAAAAATTCCAAATTTTTTCAAAAAATGATCAAATCGGTTTTAAAATTGCTACGTAATTCTGGGGTGTGAATATATATATAGCGTTTTTTAGCAAAATCACAATTTTTTTTAAATTTTTAAGAAAAATTTTTACCCCCAACCCCAAATTCGATTTTTCCGGACCCCACACATACATAATATATATACCTATATAATTTTTTAATTTTTTTAAATTTTCCCATAATTCCAAAACATGAGTTCTACACGTCCAAAAGTCTGAAAAAATGGCGTTTTTTCCCGATTATACCGGCTGCTTATTTGGCCAAAAAGTGGCCAAAAATGGCAAAAAAATCGAAAATATAGGGCTTTTTTGTGAAAAAAGGCGCATCCCCCCCCACCCCCCCCCTCCGTCGGAACCCCCCCCCCCCGATTTTTTGCCCAGCCACACCTATGCCCCTCCCTACTTTTTTCTGAACCACCCCCCTTTTCGCCAGCTACACCTATGGCCCCAATAATAAGTGTCTTAGGGGGAGGGACCCCCCCTCCAAAATGACAAATTTTGGCGACCCCCCCCCCAAGGTTTTCAGATTTTTGCAACCCCCCCCCCTAATGTTTCGCCAAAAAGTGGCCAAAAAAGGCATAAATTCGAAAATTTAGGGGGGTCCCAAACCCTCTGTCCGACCCCCCCCCCCCGATTTGTTGCCCAACACCTATCCCCAACAAACGCACCTCTACTTTCCACAGGAACTTTATCACCCATTCCTTCACTTGGCTTATTTTTAACCAAGTCTCTTCCTGTTAAGCCAAGCCAAGCGTCATTGGTTGGCTTGGCTAACACCGGACTTGTTACACGTCTACATATCCGCTTTAAATTTAAAATGTCAAATTAGCCAACAACTATTGGTTGGCTAGATTAAATGCATGTATAAGTCCATGCTATATATCTATTGTGCTTTAAATTTAAAACGTCAAATTAGCCAACAACTATTGGTTGGCTTAAATAAATGCATCCATAATTCCATGCTTATTTTTCATTCCATCACTTGGCTTATTTTTGACCAACTCTCCCTGTTATGCCAGACAAAGCGTTATTGGTTGGCTGAGCCAACACCAGACTTGTACACGCCTCTCCATGGTATATATCTATTGTTTTGCTGAAATTAATATCTTTGACGAAGTCACTTCCTGTTAAGCCAAGCCAAGCGTCATTCCGGTTGGCTAGGCCTACATCGGACTTGTTACACGTCTACATTTCCATGGTATTTACCTATTTTTCATTCCTTCACTTGGCTTATTTTTGACCAAGTCACTTCCTGTTAAGCCAAGCCAAGCGTTATTGGTTGGCTAGGCCAAAACCAGACTTGTACACCCCACTCAATTGAATATATATATAGTAATTCTGAAATTAATATCTTTGACGAAGTCACTTCCTGTTAAGCCAAGCCAAGCGTCATTGGTTGGCTAGGCCTACATCGGACTTGTTACACGTCTACATTTCCATGGTATTTACCTATTTTTCATTCCTTCACTTGGCTTATTTTTGACCAAGTCACTTCCTCTTAAGCCAAGCCAAGCGTTATTGGTTGGCTAGGCCAATAGCGGACTTGTTACACGCCTACATATCCGCTTTAAAATCTAAATTGACAGATTAGCCAACAACTATTGGTTGGCTAGATTAAAGGCATCTACACGTTCTGTCCATGGTATATACCTATTGTTTTGCTGAAATTAATATTTTTGACCAAGTCACTTCTTGTTAAGCCAAGCCAAGCGTTATTGGTTGGCTAGGCCAACACCAGACTTGTTACACGTCTACATATCCACTTTACAATTTAAATTCACAAATTAGCCAACAACTATTGGTTGGCTAGATTAAAGGCATCTACAGGTTCTGTCCATGGTATATACCTATTGTTTTGCTGAAATTAATATTTTTGACCAAGTCACTTCCTTTTAAGCCAAGCCAAGCGTTATTGGTTGGCTAGGCCAATACCGGACTTGTTACACGTCTACATATCCGCTTTAAACTCTAAATTGACAGATTAGCCAACAACTATTGGTTGGCTAGATTAAAGGCATCTACAGGTTCTGTCCATGGTATATGCCTATGATTTGCTGAAATTAATATTTTTGACCAAGTCACTTCTTGTTAAGCCAAGCCAAGCGTTATTGGTTGGCTAGGCCAACACCAGACTTGTTACACGTCTACATATCCGCTTTAAAATCTAAATTGACAGATTAGCCAACAACTATTGGTTGGCTAGATTAAAGGCATCTACAGCTTCTGTCCATGATATATACCTATTGTTTTGCTGAAATTAATATTTTGACCAAGTCACTTCTTGTTAAGCCAAGCCAAGCGTTATTGGTTGGCTAGGCCAACACCAGACTTGTTACACGTCTACATATCCACTTTACAATTTAAATTTACAAATTAGCCAACAACTATTGGTTGGCTAGATTGGCTTTACAATTGCCGAACTTAAATTTGCACAATTGCTTTCATCCTCTGATATTGGCTTATACTACTTTTCGCTTGGCTTTCTTTTCTACATCTAGGCTAACGCTAGTTTTCTCTTGGCTTATACTACTTTTCGCTTGGCTTTCTTTGTTACATCTAGGCTAACGCTAGTTTTCTCTTGGCTATCTAATTACAGAACTTAAATCTTTATATTTTTTGAAAACAAAAATAAACCTAGTACTTCATAAACCAAGCCAAGCTAAGTCAGCCACGAACACATTACCCAGCCAATTTTTTACATTCCATACAACTTCATAAATAGTTGTTGAATCAGTACAACAGTTTAAATAGCTAACAGAGTACTGCTAACTTTAATGCTTGGTTGCTGTCCACTCACAGAAGGGGATGCTGGAGACAGTCCGTCTTGGCTTTTCGGTTCTGAGTTATCTGACCTGACATCCATTAAGTGCTTGTGTGAATAGCAATGGAGCGTAGGTAAGAACGGGCTGTGATATGAAAGAATGCTTTCTCTAGCAGGTTTCATCGCATTTATCTCTTGTTTGCGAAATGTGGCAATGTGGGCATCTGCCTTGTCTTGTGTCAATTCCAATGTCTTAGCGCCATGTGTTCCTTTGTTTTACAGAACCTCATTTATTTACCATAGCTGTTTGACGTGCTATGCACGTAGCTAAAACCCACTTTTTTGCTGTACGCCCCACTCCGGTTGGGTAATCTCCGGTTAGGAATATATAGTACCAGCTGTTATTTTGAATTTTAAATATTTTGCCTGTGGGAGATAGCTGATACCGAATGCTGGAGATAGGCCCATCACTGCCTGTCTGATGAGTGTACAGCGACAGTTCCACCGGAAGGCGTCCGACCCTTAGCTCTCTGAAAATTGTTGACATGGCGAATACCGCTTCATTGCTAATTCATCTGCTTCACTTCAGTCGTACTTACGTCATTGCTGTGTCTTTATATATCGTGTTTACATTTACATACATTGGCTTCAACTAGAGTTGTGCCCGGGCCTTGAATCGGGGCTCCGGGCCGGGCCTGCACCGGGCCGGCCCGGGCCCGGTTGTTGGATCGTCAGGACCGGCCCGGTCAGCCGCGGAGGCTCGCCCGATGAGGCCCGGTCAAACTTTTGTTGTGTAAATTTCATAATTTTTCCAAATTCGCTGCATTAGAAAATCAAATTTAGGCTTCCAGGAGTTGTTTAAGTTGTAATAAATAGCACTAACTATTGTTTGTCACTGGTTTTTGTATGCCAGGCCTACACCGGGCCTCCGAGCCTAACGGGCCTTGAATCGGGCCTCCGGGGCCGGGCTCTGCCCGAGGCCCGGCCCGGTCGGTTCAACAGTCCCGGGCCCGGAAAATTTCTTAACGGCACAACTCTAGCTTCAACTGACAAGCTATCGACGGACATATCCAGCCTGCAGACATCATCAGCACACTAACGGCTGATCCTCCCCCACAACTGAGTATGTTCACTTGGCCCATGTCAAGATAAAAGTCACTTTTTGATGCGCTCTGATCTACCACTTGTTTTTCTTGGAGCTTTTATTTTCATGGGGGTTCTGGGGGTTCTTAATTTTTTGTAGAGATTTGATCTATAACTATGTTTAGTTTCATTTTTTGATGGGGGTTCTGGGGGTTCTTGGGGGTTCTTAACTTTTCGAAGAGATTTGATCCGTAACTACATATATTTAGTTTCAAATTTTTGATGGGGTTCTGAAATTTTTTCAAGAGATTTGATCCTCCACTGTTTAGTTTTAAGTGTTTGCTGGAAGTTCTGAGGGTCCTGGAGTCCGGGTATACCGAAAAGTGTGTGCGTTGCCTGGACTTAGATCTAGGACGAACTTGTTCTTCTTGTCGTCAGCTTTCGATTGATACCCATATTGTGGATATTGAATGTAGCATATACGCAAATTTCAGTCTAAATTTATGAGAAAAGCCAGGAGGACCCCCCCAGTGCACCCCGGTTATATGCTACAAATTTGATGATTGGGATGCTTATACACCTATTATAAATATATCATGTCTGCGGAAGTGTCTGTTGCGGGAAAGGATCCGCAACGTAATCACATACAAATCAAAGTCCTGGATACAAACGCATGAAAAAATCTGAGAACCACTTTTTTTCTGATGGGGGTTCTGGGGGTTCTAACTTTTATCTTGACATGGGCCGTTCACTTCACAGGCCCTATTTTTTTAAAGATTAAACGGATAGATTAAAATCAATCCGCATAAAAGAAAGCAACTTGTATTAATCGGATTAAAATGTAATCCAGTTAAAGTCTGACACAAAAATGTGTGTACAAAATTTGTAAGGCCTCCAGTGAACTCAGTATACGTCGTAACCCCATAAAACCACAGTATTTTCGAAATCCTTGCAGCGAGATGAACATTTTTATAAAATTTAAAATTTTTAAAATTTCAAAAAATTTTGGTTTTTCGGGGAATTTTTTCGAATCGTTCAAGCTATTCAGCTCATTCCTTCAGAAAAATTTTCCCGTCCAAGAACGCACCGATTGACACAAGAACGAAAAAAATCGGTTGAGAAACTAAGCATTTTTTATTCCAAAATTTTGTTTTTACACTTCGCTGATGTTTGCCGCTTTTTGCAAGTTTGACTGGTTATTACTCGCGACTCGCTCAACTTAAAATTTTTCGATTAAGATTTTCAGGACCGCCTAGGCGTCCGCTTTGACCTCATATATGTGGTATTTCAAATTTTGAAAATCGATTTTTTTGAAAAATACCACTTTTTGACCAAAAATTTCGGCAAAGAAGATTTGGCAAAAGTGAATAAAAAATAACATGATCATAAAGTTCAAGCTGAGCTGAATCCAACGATATAAGCTTTTCTTGCTTGCGATTTATATTGCGCCAGCAATGAATTTTAAACAATATATCCCTTATTTCAGCTAGTCTTGCTAGTTTACACTGCTTCAGTCAAATCACGGCGGCAACATCAAAGAGAGCCAAAAAACCAGTTGAAATAAGGGATATTGTTTAAAAATCCATTGCTAGCGCAATATAAGTCGCAGCAAGAAAAGCTTTATATCGTTGGATTCAGCTCATCTTGAATTTCATGATCATGTTATTTTTATTCACTTTTGCTAAATCTTCTTTGCCGAAAATTTTGGTCAAAAAGTGGTATTTTTCAAAAATCGATTTTCAAAATTTGAAATACTACACATATATGAGGTCAAAGCGGACGCCTAGGACGGTCCTGAAAATCTAATCGAAAAAATTTTAAGTTGAGCGAGTCGCGAGTAATAACCAGTCAAACTTGTTAAAGCGGCAAACATCAAAGGAAATGGAAAAACGGAAATTTTGAAAAAATGCTTATTTCTCAACCGATGTTTTTCGTTCTTGCGTCAATCGGAGGTGGTTCTTCGGACGGGAAAAAATTTTCGAAGGAATGAGCTGAATAGCTTGTACTCCTGATAAAAAATTCCCCGAAAAACCGATATTTTAAAATTTTGAAATAAAAATTTTAATTTTGGAAAAATGTTCATCTCAAGGTAAGGATTCCGAAAATATATGGTTTTATGGGGTTACGGCGTATATTGAGTTCACTGGAGGCCTTACAGGTTTTGTACACACATTTTTGTGTCAGACTTTAGTTAAACGAGTTAACCGGATTAAATTTAATCCTGTTTCTTTAATGCACCTAGGGTCAAAATTTTTGTCTAATACTGTTTCTTTATTCCCACTTCGGGTTAAAAAAGAGAAGAGTTAATTAATTAAAATTTCTAATCGCTTTCTTTAAGGACGGATTAAATGGATTACAATCAACTCGTACTCGTTTAATCCGCGGATTAAATAAAAATGGTCGAATTAAACGAGTTAATTTTAATCCTCTAATCCGTTTAATCCAAAGAAATAGCAATTAAAATTTTAATCTGGTTGATTTTTAATCCGTCTAATCCGACCATTTTAATCTTTAAAGAAATAAGCCCACAGTTCACTTCAAACACGTTTGCCTGCTGCGCTTGTGTGTTATAGCTCCTAGCAGGCACAATTTACGCTAAAAGAGTAGATGTGCTTTATGAGCTGCAATACGTAAACATAAGCTAGTGGAGCGTTTTGTGTACTGGGTGGGTACTCTCTACTCAGTTGTGGAGAGTTCGCCGTAATTGTGCAGATGATGTCTGCAGGCTGATAACTACGAGTGTGGCAGACAAGCTATACATTCTCAGTTATTATGAACTCTTGATACCAATATGAGTTGTTAGGCATCTTTGAATGTGAACGATATCGAGCTATGAATAGAAGTTGAGCATTTTTGTGACATCATTCACACAGACAGTTACAGTTCATCTTTCTGGCTTTTTGTCGCATTCTTCATTTTGTCAAGGTATTCTTTTCTTGCTTGGAGGCCTCCCTGTAGCACTTCTGGGGCATCGTCCAATTCCTGCCTGCTGACAATACCATCACCATTAAAGTCTAGCACCCACGTAACTGTTGGATCCCGCTTTCTTCCGTCCACCTTTGGTGTAACATGACTCATAGAATCCAAGTCTTCTTTCATTCCTCCTGCGTATTCCAACGCAGACACCTTGTTGTCACCGTCTCTGTCAAAGTACTCCACAAAATATTTTGTTAGATGAACCTTGTCAATATCCTCGTTGGGAACGTTTTTCCCATAAGTTTTGCGCACATTTTCCAAATATTTTTGGAGCTGAAATAAAAACAGCACTATTGTGCAATGAAATTACCTAACATTTCTGTGTGTTTTTAATTTAACGCTTAAATTTTGCTTATATAAGAGCACTGCAAACAGTTATCAGCAGATAATCCAAAGATTGCTCCGTCATGAGATATCAAAGTTTCTAGCAGAAAATGTGTTCTGAATCTTAACTTACCCGAGTTCTAAGTTAAGTATAAACGATTTTACCCTATTATTCACACACCTCTGTCGCTGTTGTTTGTCCATCTTCATTGATGTCAAATTCTTTAAACTGTAACTCTGGTGTCCAGGCCTCAACTTTCAGCATTTCTATGTCAAGAACCATCCAATGCTCCTCGCTTGGCAAATATTTCCATGCTAAATTGGAAACAAGAAAAAGTGACCGATTAGTTGCATGATTTTCGTTGACGGGCCGGCCACGCCTCTCACCGGTCTGTCCGGTCTTGCCGACTTGGTCTATCTGATCTGGGAAGACGTTCTTACCGGTTTCCAGCTTACCCATTTGACGTACTCAGCTGCTGAAAACAACTGTTTTAGAGCAAAATAACTTAAGATGCAACGGGGGTGTTGATTTTGAAATTGAAATTATATATATCCAACTTTTCAGCAAAGTCGAGGTCAAAAACTTTTTCGGTTTTTCATGGTTCCTCTCTTATATACGAATCAGAAAATCGTATTTCGTGAAGCCAAAAAATTTTGTGATATTTGAACTCAATGTGGTTGAAACTACGCCCATACTAAATTTTTCCTCGATTTAAGCTTTTTAGCATGGCGTATAATTGGAAAGACCCCATACTTTTGCTCTTCTTTTTTCTGGACAGTCTCCAAGGAATATGGATTTTTCTCAATTCTTGATCGCAGATTCCCTTCAATCCCTTGTCCAGTCCAGGTATGGTCATTCCAATACCAAGCTGCATTCTAATGGACCCTCTCCCGTATCTAAACAAAAATGATAAACTCCTCACAAAGCACAAACAACAAATCATATATTATAAAAATATGAACATTGAGAAAAATATGAAAAATAAGCTGGGTACAAAATTTTACAATTATAAAAGAAAACACATATATATGTAGCCTACGTTTGATCGAATTTCTTTCCATCTTCCAGAAACCCTTTGTAATGGAATGTAACAAAATCTTTTCTTTTGGCCTTTCTTGGGCACTTAGCAGGAATCCATGTGTGCTTTATCTGAAATAAAACATAAAATGCAGAAGAAAATAAATGAATCGTCACAAAATCACAAAAATCGTGGTCATAATGGCGCTGCTTGATCATGGATAGCTAACCAACTTTATCACTGGTAGTGAGGTGGCAAAAGCGAGATCTGTCTTTAAGTTAAAATAAAAAGAGAAAAGGCAGTACCTCTATATTAATTTTGTATTTTTATATTTTAAGTATTTTTAATGAATATATGTTTCATAAAAGTAGACAAATTAGACACCTTAATATCGGCTGGTTTTCCATCCAATTCTTCTTCCAATGCCCTAATCTGAGCAGCAGTCATTGGCTTTCCTTCCCCTCTAATCTCCACCACTGGGATGCTGTCCTCAGCATTATATCCCTTTTTAGGCCTGATCAGGACATCATCATCAACTCCATCTTTTGTCCCCTGTAATAAATAATAAGTTTTATGTCTCTATATCTTATTTGTTTCGGCACTCATAAACCGGAATCGTCAGGAAAATCCATACACTGCACTGAATGAACGTCAATGAAACACCAAGTCCAGCAAACTACACGAAAACGAATGCAAGAATTGTGGGATAGTGCTGTTGACCGGCCGGATGGGAAACGGTCAGCCGGCGGCCAGCCAGTTAACCGGCCGCCGAATATCTATTTGGGCGGTTCATTATAATTTTCTCAGTAAATCGACTTTAAATCATGCTGATTCAATTTTAGGTAGGCGAGTTTCTTGTTCTGACCACCTATGGGGCAGCCAACCGGACATTTTGTATCTTCGATTCGTCAGCCGGTCGTTTCTAGGTTGGACAGCGAACTATTGGGCAACTGAAATTTTGCCCGATCAACAAAACTGTTAAAGCGGACCATTTTCCATTTGTTCGGCAAAACGTACGGTATACAGGTGTTTTCTACCATCTGGCAGGTCAACCGTACATATATACATTAACACGGGGTCAGAAACTTGGGGGAGTCTACCCCGACTCTGAGGGGGTCTACTGCTAAAATTTCCAAAGTTGAAGGGGTCTACCCCAAAATTAGTAAATATTGCAAACTTTTTACATTTTTTGGCTACAAATTAGTGAAGAATGATGATTTTCAGCGATGTTTAGGAAAAATCCTTAAGATTTGCTAAAACATGTTAAATTTTTAACGGCCGGTCACTGCCGAAAATATTTTGGGAGTGGTTCCCCCCCGCACCAGCCCCCCCCCGTTCCATTGACACATGGTCGCACCAGTAAAATTTACAGGTTTGTCTTGTAAATACTTCAGGTTTGATATCTGATTTAGGATTGTCAGAAAAGTCGAACAAAACTACAAACTTCTTTAGTATCTTCTACAGGAAACTCCTGTAATACCTAAAAACTGCAGGTTTCCTTTGTATTTTCTACAGGAAATTCCTGTAACTTTTATTATACGAGAGGCCGGTAAAAAATACAAAACTTACCTTTGTGGAAATACAGGAAGCTCCGCTAGTGACACGCACGAACAGGAGCACTTTTGTAGGAAACCACAAGAATTCCTGTAGTTTTTAAAGGAGTCTTTTTAAGTTTTTGAAGCCGGAAAGTTTGTGGGAGCAATTTCTGGATCCCTTTTGGTCGGCTTCGCCGAGGGAACCCCGCCTTCCTCTCCTTGCTCACCTGTGCCTCCCACGTAATATCCTATGAGGCTAACCGGCTCCATTTCACTGCATAGCAAAAAACTTCAAATTATGAAATATTATGCAGTTTTGAAGGCGATTAGTTTAAGGTGTCCTTTGTGCAGTGCTTTGCGGTGATTTTTTGAAAAGCTGTGACTTTCGCAATTTTGGGAGTTGAAAAGAGCTTTATACATTACCTTAAAGCTTATAACCTGTACATTCCCATGAGCTTACGAAACTAGCAAAATTAGCACAAAACTAGCAAAAATTTTCCGGCAACTGACATCTGCTTGGCTGAATACAGACCAAAAAAGTTTCGAACATCAATTTCTCAAAACTGTAGAACCAGCCAAATTTTTTCTTCTGCCATGATATGAAGGACATATGGGCCGAGGGACATTTTTGGATTCGGTTAAAAAAGCCTCAATACTCCAGAAAATCCGGCAAATGTGCGGTGACACGAAATTTCGAAAATTTTTATTCAGTTTTCTCGCAACTGGAGATGTTCTAGTTCAAACCATGAATATTGTCCCTGCTCAATGTGGCGAATTTTCATAAAACCTAAAATCAGGCAAATCCATTGGGTAGTTTTTGAGAAATCGATGTTCAAAACAAAATAATCGCAGTTTTGCCTAAATGGTTTTTCGGCCAAATTTCTACTTTAAAACAACGAATCCCAGCTGATAGGCATTGATAAAATGGGCAATTAGACCGCATAAACGAAAATTGTCTGTACGATTGGCAATAATTTTGAAAAAACTGATTTTCTCGAAAATGGCCGTTTTGACCCCAAAATTTGTTTTTGGCTTATACTGACCTAACCACTAGAGACAGCTCGAAGTTTGTAAAAGCAAAAATGTTCATTTTTGTACTCTCTTTCCATCCATAATAACCAATTTGATGTATCTGCTATCTACTGAGAGTATATAATGCTAAAAACCGAAAATTTCTTATCTTGTCACCTTAAAAATGTGGGACTGCTCCCAGAATGTTAAAGAGCACTAGCATATTTGGAAGGTTTCATCTACTTTCATAAAGAATTGAAGCCTATAGGTCCAAATTTACACAAAAGGAAACCACCACCCTAAGGTGTTAGGCCCACTAAGCTATCCACCCTGACCTGACGACCTCAGTTTAATGTAAATAGCGGTTTACTGATGAAATTAACTAAAATGTTTGCTAATATAATTGAGATCAAAAGGGCCTGATGGCGTGCTCTTTACCAAGGGCACCCACGCATCCGTCGGATTAGAATCTGTTGCTTCCGCAGTGGTTCTAAATCTTATTTGGTGCAGTCCACGATAAAAAACTCACGGATGAACCACCATCCGCGTGTTTCCGACCCCAACTGCAACCATCACAAACAAATGTCTATAGATAATAGACAACGGAATCCTAAAGATTGTCTGAACCTGAGTTGATTATCCGAGGATGGCTTGCTGATAAAGAGCTGCTTTCCAAAACTGAGTAAAAACAGTTTAAGCCGTTTAATCTTCAGACAAAATGAATCAAACTTACTTCACCGGATAAAGCTAAAGCTAATATAAGAAAACACAAATAAGAAAGCATTTTAGCTCAGGTTGACTGCCACTCAATGAGGCTGATTTAATACGGTCGAACAGAAAAGGCAACCTAAATCTGACGTCATCTTTTGAAAATAAAACTGTACTCTACTCACCGCATGTATACGTATAGTCGAAATACATTTATTTCAGCAAAAAATTTGTGGTGTTAGTAGCGTAAACTTGGAAAAGTACTAAATATGTAAGGGGGACCTGATAGCAACTCTATACGTATTTATTAAATTGGTACTGTTCGAGGAAGACTATTGTAATAAACCGCTCATAACGATAAATAAATTTAAATTTTTACTTGATTAATTTTGTTTACTGTAATACTATGGTTACTTTCATTATTCCACGGTTCCCTCCTTGATTTTATGTTACAATTCCCTCATTCACTTCTGGAGAAAAAAACTCAAGGTCGTTCACCTGAATTTCAACAGATTAAAAGACACATTGATGTGAAACTGAAGCATTTCATATTTTGTGCACAACTACAATTCTGTAGTGAGAGTTTAAACAATCTAAAGGTCACAACAGTTTAAAAAGATGTCAAAAGATATGTTATCCCTATTAAGTTGTCGGATAACACCAAATCCTGCAGTGTTTCGTAAAATGTTCCAGGCCAGATTGTGTATTCCTCTGGCGAAGCTTCCAATCCTCAACGGTTGTTGTAAATCGGACATCAATTGCGTAGTTTTTGAGAAATCGATGTTCATAATAAAATAATCGCAGCTTTGGCAAAACAGTTTTTCTGTCAAATCTCTAGGTTAACCCTGGACTGCACCAAATATAGCAAGGTTAACAAAAAAATCAAATTTTAATAAATTAATTAAAATAAATTTTAATAAGTCTTTAATAAAAATAAATTTTTGTTTAACATATTTTTCTCGAAACTTGTCGCTTTTAACTTAGCAGTAGAATCCTGAAAAATTGTTTTAAATGCTTTATTACTTGCTTAAACTAAAGTTTTTATTTGCTAAGTGCTCATCCTTAATTTCAAAAAATTTGGAGGGAACTGAAATCGCAACTGTTAAGACTCTGATTGGTCAAATTCGTATGTGGGCGGAGCATTGTGACTTCTGTTGTGAATGCTCTCGCGTGCTTTGACTTTGACTTTAACTTGACGTGACGTGACTTGACTTGATAGCTGTGAACTAGGCATTAAACTTATTAAAAGCCGTTTCTTGAAGCTAAAACTATATATGTAGCTTATATCAAACGGAGAACGAAAATCTACCATATACAATTGTTGATGAGCAAACACCGGATCTTTTGCGCTTTCCCCCCCAGCCCTAACTTTTGATTTTTTTGACCAATAACTTTGAAATTTGGTGTGGGTGCATACTGGAGGCTGCTGAATTCAAAAATTCAAAAATTTTAAAATTTTTAAATTTTTAAAAAAATTAAAATTTTTGTTTGGTAAGGGGAACCAAAAACTTTTTTGAAAAACATTTTGCTGAAAACATACATACAGGGGTTTTCTGGGGCGCTGAGCACGAATCTGAAATCCGTTTTTCGATTCAGCTTTTCCACAGGTCAGTATAAGCTAAAGTTTAAGCTTAACATGTAAGCTTATACTGAGCTAACAAAAAGCTGAATCGAAAAACCGATTTCAGATTCGTGCTCAGCGCCCCAGAAAACCCCTGTACGCATGTTTTCAGCAAAATTTTTTTCAAAAAATTTTTTGGTTCCCCTTTGTTGTGGATTGACATGTAGATTGGCAACCGATAGGTTTCAGATATAATAACTAACAGGCCTATAGAATCGCATGACTATAGTTATAGATATATATTGTATAAGATCATATCTTCTGTTAACATATTTTCTTTCTGTTACTTTTTTTTAACTTCATTTTCGACATCCTCCGGCCGCCCATTGAAATAAGTTTGGCTTTCGATGTCTGTTTCCAGAGGAATAAGTTCTTTGATGGCACGTCGGGTAACGTTCCCATTGGCCAACTGATCTTTGGCATACCGTACTTGCTTGTCTGAGGACGGCAGGAACTCTACCAGCTTGGCTAGCTTCCACGTATTTCTTGGACTTCCAGCCTTTAGGAGGTAAATCTTGTTGATCATGGGTTTCCAGTCTTTCTCCCCTTTCCTGTCTTTGAAGTACAAGGCCTGGCATGCTCGTAGTTCTCTTAGATAGTACGATGTCCAGGTCTTCCAAAATTGTTCTAGTCTCTTTTGTATTATAGTGTAGTGTTTCATTAAGACATCTTTTGAAGTTTCTGTATTTGTGAAGTCCGGGTCATCGAAAGACTCATCGGAAGGTGGCAGATTTAGTCTAGTGGACGGGGCAATGAAATTCGCCGGAGTTAGCATTTGGTGATCTTCAAGGTTGCTTGTCAGATTCAGCAGCGGGCGACAGTTCAGGGTAGCCTCGATTTCGCAGCATATGGTATGCAGAGCGTCGTCTGCAACCCTAGCTTTCCATAATATCTTCCGCAGTGCTCTTTTAACGAGACCAACTAGGCGTTCGTAGAATCCGCCGTACCACGGCGAAGCCTCCGGAATGAATCTCCATGTTATACGTTTGGACGCAAAGTAGGTTTCTAGCTTCTCTGTAGCAGATTCGGATGCGGCCTTGTCCCAAATGTTTTGGAGCACTTGAGAAGTACTGGTGAAGTATCTGGCATTATCCGTAAGGAATGCTGATGGCGTGCCTCTTCTAGATATGAATCTTCTGATCGCGTTCAAGGCTGTTTCAGTTGACAGGTCTTGTATCAGTTCTAAATGTACTGCTCTTGTAGTGAAACAAGTGAAAAGGCATATCCATCGCTTTTGAAAGGGCGCTCCTCTAGTCGGTTTCACAAGGAGTGGACCTATGTAGTCTATGCCAGTGTAGGTAAAAGCTGGAGCCTTGCTAAGACGTTCCTTTGGAAGTGGCGCCATTTTAGGAGGCTTTAATGGGCCACCTTCAATCTTTTGGCACAACAGGCAGGTTCTCAGGACTTTCTTCACTTGCATCAATCCCTGAGGAATCCAGTACCTTCCCCGAACGTGTGCCAGAGTAGATTTAGAGCCGAAGTGATGGACCTCGTTGTGCGAATCGAGAATGATCAGAGTCGTAATAAAGTTGTCTTTTGGCAGAAGGATCGGGAATTTGGCTTCATATTCAAGAGGTGCGTTCGTCAAACGTCCACCGCAGCGCACTAGACCATCTGATAGGAATAAGTCGAGTTGTTTGATCAGCTGATCCTTCTTCCCCTTCTTCAAAAGTTGTATTTGAGCGTAGAATTTTCGTTGAGCTTCAAGAATCCATTGTCTTTCTGCGAATCTCAGTTCTTCAGTTGCCACTGTAACTGTCTTCGGAACGGCTTCACCTTTACAGCGGGACAAGAAGCGAAGGCAGTAGCACGTGACGCGTAGCATCTTTGATAGGCTGTGAAACCTAGATGGATCAATGCCTAGAGTGTAGCTATTGATAGGGCAGGATTCACGTTGTGCTCGGTCATTTCTTTGAACAATATGAGCCTTTTGCACGACTAGAGTATCCTTTACTTGGTTGTAGAACGTCACAGGCCAGTCCTGTGTTTCACTGAGCAGCCAGGTTGGGCCCTTGAACCAAGCAGCTTGTTGGCTAAAAACCTTAGGGACATCTTTATTTGGTATTCCCCTTGTAGCTAGATCCGCCGGATTATTGGTGGAGGACACATGTCCACATGTGGTATTGGTAGCCGCTTTGATTTCTTGTACTTTTCTTGCAACATACAAATCTAGTGGTTTCGTACTAGCTATCCATTGCAGCACGATTTGAGAGTCTGTGAATAGGAATTTGCTGGTAACTTGGTGTTGCAGCTGAGCTTCTACAAAGGTTAGGATCCTGACTCCTGACACTGCAGCCAGCAGTTCGAGTCGAGGAAGAGTCATAGTAGGACGTAGCGGGGCCACTCTGGCTTTGGCGTAGACCAGATTAACCAATGGGCCAGGATGACCTTGACGGATATATACGGCGGCAGCGTAGGCACGAGGACTAGCATCGGCAAAACATATCAACTGGCAGGGGACTTGATAGTTGATGTGCAGGCATCTTCCTATTTTGATTGTTGATACCTGACTGATAGACTTAGAGATGTCTTGCCATTCCTCTGCAAGGGGTCCTTCCAAAACTTCATCCCAGTCGACTTTGGATATCCATAGTTGCTGCAGTAGTACTTTACCCTTTATAGTGACGGGATTTAGATACCCCATTGGATCAAACAATTGAGCCAAATGACAGAGGACATTGCGTTTCGTGATCGGCTTGTCAAACGGAGAAATCTCTTTAGTGCTAAGGGTGTCAGTTTTAGTATTCCATTGAAGGCCCAGAACTTTGACCTCAATATCGTCCACACGGTCGGCCTTTGGCAAGGAGTTTGTAAAAGCCGAATCATTCGAGCTCCATTCTCGAAGATTCATTCCCGCTTCCCTGAATAAAACTTTTGCCTGGTCATAGTACTGGCGGGATTCTTGTGTTGTAGTTGCCGCCAGAAAAATGTTGTCCATGTAGATGTTCGATCTGATCTGCGATGCCAAATTACCGGGATTCAGATCTAGATGATGGTTGATCGTCGCTCCAAGCAGGAACGGTGAGGCTACTACACCAAAAGGAATGCGGGTGAACCTGTACTCTTGGATATTTCCTTCGAGCTGAGGCATGGATACGTTCTTCAACCAGAGAAAACGAACGCTATCCCTGTCAATCTCTTGGAGCCCTACCTGCAAGAAGGCTTTCTCTATGTCCGCTGTGATGGCTATTTCCGGCTTTCGAAAACGCATGATGAGACCAGGGAGATTCTGGAGATAGTTTTCGCCTACATGGATCAAATCATTTAGAGATGGTCCGCCACATGGAGTCTTCGCACTAGCATCGTAAACGATTCTGACTTTAGTTGTTCGTCGATCGCTACGTATCACAGGGAAGTGAGCTATGTAGTGTATAACTTTCCCTTTAGATTTGTCCGTTGTTATTGGTTCTATAATCTTTTTGGCTAGTTGGTCGGCGATTATAGCATCGTACGCTTCTAGATTTTTAGTGTCGTTGGCATTAGGAGCAAGAGTGCGCAGTGTTGAATGCAGTCTTCGCTTGGCAGTGGAATAGTTAGAATCTATTTCCGGATGATCTTCTTTCCATGGCCATCTTACCTGATAGCGATTATCTATTTTCTTGACAGTGTTCTTGAACTTCTCGTATAATGGGCTGTATTCTTGTTCAGAACTTTGCAGACCAACTGTTTCGAGGTCCCAAAACCGTTCCAGGTCATTATGGATTTCTCCATTTTCTTCACTAAGTGATAGAAACATAGGATTAGCTGTGGACTGCTTCATTTTTGTAGTTTTTGTCGACACATAGTTGCCTGACAACATTTTTCCTAAGGGTGTAAAATAGACTGCCATGGTGGACCCTATAGGGATGACTTTGCTGACTGCTGTTGGACCCATGAGGTTGTGCCAGTAGTCCATTCCTATGATCATGTCTAGGGCAACTTTCGTTGTGTTTTGAGGAGGCAAATTTAGTGGCTGAATAGATCTTAGGTAGGACAGAGTTTGGGCGTCGAAATCCACAGGATACAGCGGAAGAGATGGCGCCATGTCCCGTATGGCGTAAGCATAAATATTTAGCTGAAATCCTTTCGGGCCCAGAAGGTGAAGATTAACTACACTGGCGTTAATCTTCTCAGTTTTAGTGGAATTGAACCGAGCTGTATCTAGAGTGACATACTTTAGTGGTTGTAACCCCAAAGCATCTGCAGCTTTTTGGCTGATGCAAGAAAATCTTGCCCCGGAATCTAGAAAGAGCTGAATGTTGGTAGTAGTGGTTGTCATTGGATTAGCTACGGTGCACGAAAAGGATGACATAACAATACCATCCTTTTCATTTGAGGTAGCTAGGTGAACTTGTTGTACATCGTGTTCTGATGGAGTAGAACTTATGGTAGGTGGTGCTACTTCGTCTTGTGTTACTAAATGTTGGTTGTTTCTTTGCTGTTCTGGCTTGACTGATCGATTGCGACAGAGTGCAGAGTTGTGTGTAGAGCTTTTACAATAGTAGCAAGTGATTTTGCGCCTGCACACTTTGGCCATATGCCCAGTGCCAAGGCACTTGTAGCAATGTTTTCCTTGTAGAGCTATCTGTGCACGTTGGTTTACATTGGTAACTTTTTTGCATGTGTCGCTATAGTGGCCCTGTTCTTTACAAAAGATACAGGCGAATTTGTAGTTAGTTGTGGTAGACTTCTGTGGATGTGTAGATTGTAGAAATGTAACAGTAGATGAGGGAGTAGTCGGTTCTGTATTGGCAAATTCTTCTTGGTTTCTAGCATTTATTGGTCTTATTGGTCTTTTATATTGGTTGTTTTCTACATTTTGCCATTTCAAAATCTGTTCCAACGTAGAGAGAAATTCATTCAATGACCAGTTAGTGACGTTTTCATTTTTGAGCATCGCTATCTGTGATGCATTTCTGTAGAGGTGTCTTGGTAGTTTTTCCAAAAGTAGTGGAACATAGGCATCTAGAACATTGGCTTCTACCCCAAGCCGCACAAGAGAGATTGAGAGAGCTCTAATTTCATCGATGAATTTCTCTAAATTTGACAGGTTTTCTTTCACGTGAGCCATGTTTCCTAAAGCCTTCCAGGTATCCGTTTTTATATCATTAACGTCCCCATACGCCTTTTTTAGAGTTTCAATAGCATCTGCATACTTTTCACCTTGAAGGCCGAATCCTTTAATTTTATCATAGGCCGAACCTGTTAGGCATTGTAGTAGATAGTCAAGCTTCTGCTTGTTTTGGAGGTCGGTTCGAGAATTAATGTTAACATCAAAGGATTCCCAGAAGTTTGCCCAGCCCAATCTATCCCCAGAAAACGTAGGTAGTTTAAGTTTAGGAAGTACACTCGTTGTTAACTGACTAGTACCTCTTACATGATCTGTAGTTTCTGTTCCGCCATCAGAGCGCCTTGTAGATTGATGACTTGACTGATTTGAGGTGTTGGCTAAGGCTAGCTGTTGGATTAGCAGCCTCATATTTGCCATGTCATCTCTTCTTTGCGCTTCTAATCGCTCCAAATCTTCCCGGCGCCGTCGTGCTTCCTCTTGGCGTAGCGTTTCTTGATGCTGTAGAAAGAGGAACATGGCCTGCATTGGATCCGATGGTGGCGTCCATGGCGTCTGAGTTGTGGTAGGAGGGACTGGAGCGGGATGACTGGCGGAAGAAGTAGATTGGCGGAGAGTAGGCGGGGGTAGGTTGTCAGCTAAATCCTGGGTCAACTGTTGGGTAGCAGGACTCATAGGTTGGGATGGAGGCGTAGTGGGAATGGGAGTAGATGTAGTAGTGGCTCTTTGAACGGAGGACCGGTTCATAAGATTGACCCGCAAAGAAGTCGGATCACAATGAAATCTGTTCAGTAGGACAGATACAGTCAAAACAGCCACAAGTCCACGGATCCCGGAGGATACGATGATATCAGTTAGAGAAATGAAAATCAAACGTGGACACCCAAAGTCAGACCAACCTTAATCACGTAACCGGTTTCGATGCTCCACCGGGGGCATCTTCTTCAGACGATTCATCACACGCTGCTGTCGTTCCTGAGGGGTCAGATAGCGGGGGATCCAATTTCGGGAGGGAAGGAAAATTTCAAAGTTCTCTAGGGTTGGGGCTCCAGGGGTCAGACGGGAAAGAACTGGGGGGACCGGAGGACCGAAATTCCCGGGAGGGTCGGTAGGAGGCAGGGAGGCAGGGACTGGGGGGACCGGAGGACCGGAACTGCCGGGAGGGTCGGGACCACTGTTATTGATGTTGTTGTTGTCGACAGAGTCCAAATGGATGCTAGTAAACCTGGACCCGGGGGTGGGGATTTGTTGTGACGGAGAACGTGCTCCCAGTTGATTCCAAAAGGATGGTCAGAAAATAGTTGACTAATCCACCACTTTTCTTTCTTCTTCCGAGTAGTTTCGTCGTCAGAAAAATCCAATACAGTTACTAATAATTGATCTAATGTATGGGTATGGTTCCTGAAATCACACGAAAGAGGTTTACTAGCATCCATTTTTCGAATGTCACACCTGTGGTTGTTAAACCTGATGGAGAGAGGATTTCCGCTTTCTCCAACATATTGGGAGGGGCACCCCTTAATCTCCGCCAGATATACAGTCCCCTTGCTTGTACAGTCAAAATGGCCCTTCAGACGATATTCCAAGCCAGTTACAGAGCTCCTGATGCTAGTGCCGGTTTTGATAGAGGGGCAGAGAGCACATTTCCGCCTGCCGCATCGAAAGGTTCCACTGGGCTCAGAATTAGCGATCCGTGGGGCTCTTTCTGGCACTGGCAATTTGGCCTTCACAAGCATGTTTCTAAGCTTAGGTGGGGGACGCCAGAACAGATTCACTTTAAAGCTTAGACCATTCAGAAAATGTTCATGACTTCTTAGGATGGTTTTAACGTTTCTGAGGTCCGGATGGTATGGCAGGACCAAGTAGAACGACTTTTCTTCAGGCTGTGTCCCAGGATCGAGTTTGGGGGTGAGTAGCTGGTCTCTATCTGCTGACAAAGCCCTTTCGATCCTCCGCTGAACTTTGCCTCTGGGATAGCCTCTTCTTACCAAGTCTTCTTTCAGCTGCCTACACCTGAGCCGGGCCGTGTCTGGATTTGAGCAGATACGGCAAATCCTCAAGGCCTGGCTATATGCAATTGGAAGCTTATGCTCTACAGGGTGGCAGGATTCGAAATGGAGATACTGTCTCGTGTCCGTGGGTTTCGTGAATAGGTCTGTTATAATTCTTCCATCCCGGATTTCTACTGAAACGTCTAGAAAGTTAACTTTGGTCTCACCCACGTCGACTTCCAAGTTGATGCTGGGGATAAGGCTATTCGCCAGCTGCAGAAATTCAGCTAGGTCATCTCGGGTGCCATCCCAAATAATGAAAATGTCATCGATGTAGCGCCACCAAACCAAGGGTTTGTTTGCCGCCAGCGAAAACAGCTTTTTCTCGAACCCATACCACATAAATATGTTAGCGTAACTCGGAGCCATTTTGGTTCCCATCGCTGTACCGTTCATCTGGGTATAAAATTCGCCATCAAATTCGAATACGTTGTTGGTTAGAACAAGTTCGGCCATCCGAACTACCACATTTGTTGGATATTTTGGGTTCTCTCTACTCGAGAGGGCTTCGCTGCAGGCGGCTAGACCCAAATGGTGCGGAATATTGGTATACAGGCTTGAGACATCGGCGGTGGCCAGTAGGCAGTTCGAAGATACATTCAGGGATCCTAGTTTACGCAGAAAATCATTGGTGTCCTGGATGAATGTTGGTATTTGGCGAACAAGGGGTTTGAGCTCGGAGTCTACAAATCCACTGATGTTCTCGGTAGGACAGCCATTTGCAGAAACGATAGGCCTCCCAGGGCCCTTTTTCTGACGACGAAACTACTCGGAAGAAGAAAGAAAAGTGGTGGATTAGTCAACTATTTTCTGACCATCCTTTTGGAATCAACTGGGAGCACGTTCTCCGTCACAACAAATCCCCACCCCCCGGGTCCAGGTTTACTAGCATCCATTTGGACTCTGTCGACAACAACAACATCAATAACAGTGGTCCCGACCCTCCCGGCAGTTCCGGTCCTCCGGTCCCCCCAGTCCCTGCCTCCCTGCCTCCTACCGACCCTCCCGGGAATTTCGGTCCTCCGGTCCCCCCAGTTCTTTCCCGTCTGACCCCTGGAGCCCCAACCCTAGAGAACTTTGAAATTTTCCTTCCCTCCCGAAATTGGATCCCCCGCTATCTGACCCCTCAGGAACGACAGCAGCGTGTGATGAATCGTCTGAAGAAGATGCCCCCGGTGGAGCATCGAAACCGGTTACGTGATTAAGGTTGGTCTGACTTTGGGTGTCCACGTTTGATTTTCATTTCTCTAAATGAAATCTGTTCAGAAGGTCTTCTCTTGAAAAGACAGCGTCCAAGAGAAGATGCTGCGGCAGGGTCAAGGGGGAACAGTTGGCACAGTTCCAGTTAAATGGGGTATTCAGAGTTCTTAGGGCTTCATATAGAATGTCCGGTAAGGATCCAGGGGATAGGCTGTTTATGCACCGAATGCACCACCATTTGGTACATAAGTCACACTGGATAGACTCCGGCAGGTTGTTGTTGCAAATATCACATGGGAGATTGTCTATACTTTGATCAGACATGGCGGCAGTGGCAAACAGTAGCAGGAACGGCAGCATTAAATGTAGCTCTGCTACCAAAAATGTTGTGGATTGACACGTAGATTGGCAACCGATAGGTTTCAGATATAATAACTAACAGGCCTATAGAATCGCATGACTATAGTTATAGATATATATTGTATAAGATCATATCTTCTGTTAACATATTTTCTTTCTGTTACTTTTTTTTAACTTCATTTTCGACACCCCCCACCAAACGGGGACCCCTTTTGCATACCCCCACCAAACGGGGACCCCTTTTTGCATACCCCCGCCACCAAACGGGGAGGGGGTATGCTTGTTGACCCTCCCCCCCACCAAACGGGGGAACATTCGCGTATTGTGGTCGGAGCACCGTTACGCAACGCCAAGAAGAGGAGCCCTCTATTGGCTTACTCTTCTTCTAATATATAGTGCAATTATGCACTCTTGGTTTTGTGGTGGTATAAGTCTTTTCATACAATTTTTAAGAAGAATACATAATAGGTGTTGTAAGGCCGTGCCCACGTTTGGTCACATTTGCTAGCAATCTTTTAGAGAGCTTAATTTTTGCTCTCTCGCACACTTTGGCCTCATCTTTTATGTACTCTTGGAGTTTAGTGTTGTGCATTGGCCGGTGCAGCCAATTGGCTGGCCGTTGGCCGATGGCCGGCCAATGGCGGTTGGCCGGCCAACGGCCAACGACCAACTGGCTGGCCGTTGGCCGTTGGCTGGCCAATGGCCGAGTGCTGGCGAAGCTCAAATTTACTGATCTTGTGCGTTAACTGTGTTGAAAAATTTAATTTTGCTGCATAATATCGTAAAGATGTTGCTGTATAAACGTTACGTTAGATGCAGTACTACAGATTTTCACTTAGATGTTGACAATTTTTATCGTTATTAGCGTTATTCTACAATTAAATTTGCTAATTGCATGCAAATTTTAAGTGTGCTAACAACGTAGTTTTTAAATTTGTCTGGCGGTGAACGTCTCATCACTTTATTACGGCCTTCCAGCAAAATTACAACAGAGTTATCGCGGGTTGGAGTTAAATGTTTGGAAAAACTATTTTACAAATATTGTAAATTGTACTATTGAAATAAAGTTTAATTAAGTTGACGCTTATTTAAGCACGGTAGACGAATAAAAATAGTAAATTCCAGCTCGCCAACGTTGCCAAATAGCTAAAGAACGGCCAATAGCTTACGGCCAAAAAAACAGCCAACGGCCAACCAGTTGGCCGTTGGCCGTGGGCCGGCTAACGACCATTGGCCGGCCATCGGCCAACGGCCAGTCAATTGGCCGATGGCCGTTGGCCGGCCAACGGCCAATTGGCCGGCCAACTTCAAACTCCGGCCAAGCCAAGCCAAGCCAACCATGGAAATTTTCGGCCAATCCCAACACTATTGGATTTAAGGACAGTAATAGTGGCTTTATTGTTTGTTCAAATCAATATATTGCATAATTTTGTACTTCTAGTCATATGTTCCTGGTGGGTCTTTTTATATTGTCGGATACTATATAGTTCAAAACGCCCAGTAGTCCTTCTTACTTGTTTTCCAAATTTTACACAATCTTCTTAGTTGTCCTTTCGAATGCTTTGAAGGCAACCTAATCATTCGATTATTACATTTTATTTTTGCCACCACAAGTCTTACCATTCAGTGAGTCACTTAAGGTGGTGATTCCCTTTGGTCACATAAAGTTTGCACCATTATTACTCATTCATTACTTGGAGTTAAGATGCCATTTTTATATCAAAATGTAGCTTGACATTTTATCTTTTTAATGCATGCCACGAAACTAATGTTGCTTTTCTAAAATATTTTTAACACATTTTAGAAGAAGTATAATTTTCCAGAATTTTTGCAGACTCAAGTAAATTTTTTCGCGAGACATCGGTTATATCGTTCGATACCTCCATCAAATAGCTGGGGACGATTTTTTATTTATTGTGAAATCGCTCTTCGTTATAGAGAAATAAGCTGAAATGTGTGCGTAACCTGTATTTTGCCTACGTTTTCCAAATTTGTCAAGCGATTACTTTAGCTAGAAAGCAGCAATCGGGGCAACTAAAAAATCGTCCCTGGATATATTTGTGCATAACTCATTTGTTCAGTAGCAGCCCTCCAGCTTGCATGGTGAATGCTCCACAATCTTTGGAAAAAATTGGTCGTGTTTTTGCAAAAACTACATTTTTTATGATAGCAGCCTACAGGATAGCAGTTAGAAGACGATCATGCGTCGGATAATTTGTCCCTGTGAGACCTTCATATCGACGCCCTTAGTTTGATGTTACGGCTAGAGTAGTTCAAGAAATGTTGGATTTTTTGATTTCTGCAAAAATGACAAGTTTTCGACGCCAAAACAAGAAAATCGGCTATATCTCACGGTAGATAAAAGCTAGAAACTTGCTTTAAAAAGCAAAAATGTAAAGCTCAATGAGATCTTTCGAATAAATATAGTCATAACTGTATAGCTGCCGCCTAACGTTCAGAAACTGGGAAAAACCACTCTGACCGGAAATCTCAAATTTTTGAATCGGCATTGCGCGGAGGGTGTTAGAAAGCTAAAAGAACTTATTTCGGAAAGTTTCATCAAATTTCATCTTGATTTACGCCGCCAAATAACAATATGTGTCCAAAAGGAATCACCACCTTAACAATAATCAGAGTCATTACAGCAGATATTGATTGTATTTAAGCATAATATGATTATTTAACCTAGTCGGAACTCGGAGTAGCTTTATTTTAGAAATTTTATGTTGTATGTAGGATTTGTATTTTGTTGTTATTTTGTTGCATTGTTTGTCAGTCGTGTCTGTCGGTGGTTACATTCCTAATAAATAAAAAGGGAGCTGTGAGAGTAGAAAATCAGAATTAAGATTAGGTAGGTACAAATACTGTGCTGGATTTAGGTTTCATGATGTTCAGATATTTTGCAGCTGAAATTTGAGCTCCATCCAGCTATTGTATTTTCTTTTGACTACGGGCATTACGCTCTATGTTCTATGTCTTTGAGAAGCTCAGATGCAGTGTGCAATAAGTTGTACACATTGGATTCTAATACCGGTAAAAGCTCATTCCATTAAAGCACCCGTGGCTCAGTTGGTTGGATCGTCTGCGCTTCAAGCATGAGACCGCGGGTTCGAATTCCTCCAAGGCCCGAATTTTTTGGGCGCCTGGGGTGTGCCACTTTCCTTCATTCTTTAATTAGGTTTTGCGCCAGTTACCTTATTTTTAAGTGCACGGACGCTATTATTCTTCAACCCAGAGAAATTTTGTCAATTTCAGCTGTGAGCATAGAAAATCTTACGAATTTATACAGTAGATAGTATTCTTCGACGTCGTGGATATTTTTTCACTGAGAAACTGTTGTTATGGGTAGCTTTGTTTTATGAAATCTGCTGTTGCCAAAGTAGTTGACGTATTGTCGACTATTTCTTCTTGTCTTCCTTGGACTCGGATTTTTTGTACTCGATTGGGATGGTCTTCCCTGGCGGTTTATCTATCTGTCCAACTTTCTTGGGAGCTTCGATTGTCAAGACGCCAGATCTAGATAGACGGGATTGTATTTTCTCCTGGTCCACATTCTGAAAAGTGAAAAATTTGTTTTCAGTTTCTCAGATAAAGCAAATTGAAATTTAAAATTTTTAATCAGGCTTAAGATTGTTGTAAACATACTTTAACTAACTTACTTGCGGTAGAGCATAACGTCTCTGAAAATATCTTTGAACATAGCCATGGTTATCTGGTCGCTCCTCGTGCTTTCCTTCGATTGTTAAGTATCCATCAGCTACCTTTACCTGCAAAAATTTCATTTATTACAGATACAGGTGGTTTGCACGGATTTGATTTGATAGTAGCTTACGTACTCTACTCTTTTTATATATAGTAGAATTATGCACTCTTGCTTTTAATCTTCCAATCCGAGAGCGCGTATTGATAAAAACTTTAAAATCAAACCGTACAATAGCCGTTAGTAAATGCGTGTGATGGTCGCAATGGCTTATATATAGGTGGATTTCTACCTAAGCTGATTTATTCTCTTGGTACGGTTGGCGGCCTGCAGTGCTTAAAAGCTTTAAGTCATACAGTTTATGGATTGGTTAGGAAACTTGTCATGGGTGAGACTATCGGTTGGCCAACCTTCTGAGTACTGGCAGGCTATCTGTACACTATAGATAGGTATATATGTGCCCAGCGTTGCTTAATGTATCAAAGTTAGTTGTTTGATACCGGGAAAATAAAGGTATAGTATCCTACGACGGTACACACGGTTGCAATTTGTCGCTACTGTTCTTTTACAAAAGCGGAGTAAATCACGATTCTTCAAAAGGACTTCCCCAAAGTGTTAGTGCATTAAACGGTTTGCACAAAATCAGAAATCAATAGTAAACAAAAGTAAACAAAAAGTACTCCAAATTGCAAAGCTTGTACTGGAGCAAACCTGTATCTCCTCAGGCTTGAAGTTTCTCACGTCCATGCTGAGTTGCAGTCTATTTGTCTCATCATTGACCTGTAGCTGATCCAAACTGTGTAAGTCAGGGAATTCTCGCAGGAAAGATCTATCGATATCTGGAAACCTGACTGCAAAATCATTTGGAAGAGACAATGGTCGAAAATGGGAAAATGGACTAAAGAGTGCCCAGTCATCAAAGAAACGATAACGTGGGCGGTCGTAAAACCAGAGCGACATTTTAGAGAAACCGAATTGTATAACTAGTTTCAATTAGTAGTAGTGATTGTTAAACGTACCACCAGTTAGAAGCTCAAATCGCACGATGATGGGTACTTTAAGATTATTATCAGAGCTGTGAATTGAAACAGAAGAGAATAGTCAACTTATATGCCAAAATGCGCATACAAGAAGGTAATTTTCACTGAACATTCATGAACAGTCCAAAATAGTTTGATATAGAAAGTGTGTGAAATATTCCACAACGCCGATAATGCGATGCGAAGCCACCCCACTTCTATCTACTGACCAAAATCTACAAGGAAAAGAAACCTTGTCCGCGAAGGCCCATTGTGTCACTAATGGGTGCCCTATCGAGAATATTAGTGGAAGTATCGACTCTACTCTTAAACCCTTAATATAACAAATTCCTTCATTTGTTATGGATACCACCGAATTTCTGCGGAAATTGATGTCCTTGAACGCTCCCCCAGGCTACATAGTAGCAACGGTTCTGACTAACAACTTCTTCCAGTTTGACTACGAGTACTATACCCAGAAAGAGGGAACTGCAGTGGGCACTGAAATTGCCCCCAGCTATGCAATGCAAATACCTTCATGGAATATGCCTTTGAAAAGAAACTGTTTGCTTTCGCGGGCCGCCAACCTTTAATGTGGTATAGTGTGGAGTGTATCGATGACATTTATATTGTCTGGGTAAAAGTTCTTGGAGAGAGCTCTTGGTTCCCAGGAGGGCTTGAAAACTTTAGGAACTGGCCACCTGACACCAAGCATTAAGCTGGAGGTGAATTATGGCGAAACCAAGGTCAGTTTTCTTGACGTATCCGTAGAACCAAGGAATGGTAAAATTGTGACTGATCTGTAATCAAGCCTACCGACACCAGGCAATACCTCCATTTTCAGTCCTCTCATCCCTTACAGCACAAGCAGCCGATTACCTTGAGATCGAAATATTAGCCATAGCTTCAGCAGCTAAGAAGCCTAGCCTGTGGTTGCGGTATGTAGACGATATCCTCTGTGTCAAGAAATAAAGAATGAAAGAATAAAGAAACATGAAGCTTAAAGAGATTTAAACCATTATACCAAAAATAGTAATTATTCTAAAAACGGAACTTTGTTTGACTACTTTATCGTATGACGGTTTATCCTTTTTTTGAAGTTTTGATTCATTGAAGTTATTGCTCTGCTATCAGCTAGTCGTGTAATATATTTAACTCTAAAATTCTCTATTGCTGGTAGCAGAGCGGTGGTTAATGCTCTGTGCCATATTGGTTCTGGTCATCCAACTCCAGCTGTGGGATCGGAGTCCCACTCAATCCATGATGTCTGAGCTTGCCGGCATTGACAATTTGCCATGCTCAGTTTGCCAAAATGTCGTGCCAGAATCAATCCAATGTGATCAATGTCAGCTATGGTGGTGCATCTGGTGCATCAATGAGAAGTCCCATGGATCCTTGACTGACGAACTGTACGAAGCCTTGCGTACCCTAGATCGGCCCTTTCCATGGAACTGTTCTGCCTGCTCCCCCTTAACTCTAGCCCAGCACCTCCTGATTGACGGAATCTTAACCAGAAATGAAATGATTGACAATTTCCACTGCGACCCTGCCTCTTTCCAAGTCAGTATTCTGCGGAACCCAGGCCCAGCCTCTACCAACCCTCCCGCCAGCCCTGCTACTGAACGTCTTACCCAGACCCTTACCGCCTTGCCTCCGCCCTCCAGCCATGTTCCCACCCCAATCAGAATCTGGACCTGCCGCTCCCTTCCGTCCGCAAGAACCCACCACATCGATTTCTACGGCGACTCCCGATACTACACAGCTTCTTCTTCGCCTCCTAGAACGTCAAGAAGCCCAACGCCGGGAAGACATGGAGCGGATGGAGCGTCAGCGAAGAGAAGACGCGGCCAGTATGAGACTTCTAATTCAGCAGATTGCAGTCTCTCCTGCTGGTCAAGCTTCCAACTCACGGTCTGCCAGTGGTTCAGAAGGTCCGGTAAGAGGTAACCAGAGTAATGCAGTTGTGACTAGCAATCTACCAAAACTTCAGCTGCCCAGCTTTTCAGGTGACAGGCTAGGCTAGGCAAACTTTTGGGATTCATTTGATGCAAACATCAATTCTCGGGCGGATCTTCAAAATAAGCAAAAGCTAGACTACTTGCTACAGTGTCTAAAGGGGTCAGCCTATGATAAAGTAAAGGGATTCGGCCTACAAGGCGACCGATATCAGGAGGTTGTAAGTACTCTCCAGAAGGCATACGGTGATGTGAATGACATAAAAATGGATCACTGGAGAGTACTAGGTAACCTCCCGCCAGTTAAAGATAATTTAACCAACCTTGAAAGATTTATTGATGACATAAGGGCTACTTCTATCTCTCTAAACCGAATGGGTGTTGAAAATTCAGTTCTTGATGCCTATGTGCCCCTCCTACTAAAAAAGCAACCACAGGACCTGTACAAAAACACCTCTCAGATTGCTATGTTAAAGGGACAGAATCTAACCAACTGGTCCCTGCAAGAACTGCTAAGCACCTTAGAACAGATGGAATGGAAAGATAAGGACATTTTAAAAAAAGCGAAAGGTACAACCATATTTTCCGATCAGAGAGGTGCTTCACCTTCTACAACTCCACATACAACCGTAACCTTTTTGCAGTCTACAAAACCAAACCGATTGAACAGAGGACGGATTCTCTGTATCTTTTGTGGGAAGGAAGGCCACTACAGCGACGACTGCAAAAAGGTTACTGCAGTTTAAGACCGCATCGAAATTGCAAGAAAAGGAAACTTTTGTTTCAAATGCCTAAGTAGTGGTCATACTGCGAATAACTGTAAACGACAGAAGACATGCTATCACTGCAAAGCCACAACACACAAATCTGCATTCTGTCGCAAGAAAGAAAATTCTAGTACTCAAGCGTATACTTCTAAGTTCTAACAGTCTGATTGCTGATCAGCATGACACTTCTAGTTCCGACACACCCTCCGAAGAACCCATTACCACGCAACAAGTCCATTTAGCTGGTTCTAGTGAAAAAAATGGCATAATAATGTCATCTTTCCCCTGCCTAGCTACGAATCCTATCAACAATACAACCATTCAACTGCAGATTTTCCTTGATTCCGGCGCGCGCATTTCCTGCATCAATCAGAGAGCAGCAAGAAAACTAGGATTAAAATCTATTAAGCCAGTAGTGCTAGAAACTGCAAGATTCAACTCCGACAGAACTGAAAAATTACAAACCGAAGTAGTGCAACTAAACCTGATCGAACCACGTCATGGCTTCGAGTTGCAAATGTACGCCTACTCAGTTTCAAATATGACACCCTCCCTACCTCTCTATCCAGTGGATTTCGACACAAAAACGCTTAACTACCTAAAATCCTTCAATCCGCTAAACCTACCACCATCAAAAACAACACACGTATCCTTAGACCTAATAGTAGGGATGGACTACTGGCACCAAATTTTGGGTCCGCAATCAGTCAGAAGTTATTCCTATTGGCCCGTCAATGGCTATCTACCAAACTCCGCTGGGGACGATGCTATGTGGGAACTACGTTACCTCAAAGAGCCCCTCCAAGCACCACGCCCTTACCCCGATGTTCTTTTCCAGTAGCAAAGAAGATGAGGAGGGAACCCTAGATCTTCAGCGGTTGTGGGATTTAGAAGCGGTAGGTATCCAAAAACCTGATCCAAAGCCGTGCTACTTTTACGACAGATTCAAAGAATCCGTTATGAAAATACAGGGCAGATACTACACAAGGTGGCCCTGGAAAACAGAAAATCCACAGATAGCTGACAACTACCAGGTAGCAAAACAACGTCTGCACAGAACGCTACGTACGCTAGCTCCAAACATCACTTATACTAAGAATCTAGAGGCTTACCTACAACAACATCATTGCAGACCAATTAGCGAAGCAGATCATAGAGCCGATGAATTCTGACACATCTCCAGTGTCCGTAATTCACTATATTCCACACTTTCCAGTAATCCGAACTGACCGAAGAACTACTAAGGTGCGCATCGTCTACGATGCCAGTGCCAAAACAAACGAACAACGGGCCCTCTCTGAACGACTTAATCTACACTGGTGAAAACTATCTAGGAAACTTGGTAGGTTTGCTGCTACGTTTCCGCAAATCGCCAATAGCCATAGTGTCGGATATAGAGAAGGCCTTTCTCCAGGTAGGCCTGCAAGAAACAGATAGAGACAGCGTGAGATTTCTATGGTTAAGAAACCCAGCTATTCCACAGATAGAAAGGAACATCCAGACCTACCGATTTACCCGAATTCCATTCGGGGTTGTGGCATCTCCCTTTCTTCTAGGAGCCACAATTAATCACCACCTCGATCTGAATCCAGTCCTTCTAGCAGACCAAATTCGCTTCAACACCTACATGGATAACATCTTCCTAGGTGCTGGCACCACGCATGAAGCACATGAACTGTACAAGCAAGCCAAGCAATTGTTTGCAGACGCCTCCATGAATCTACGAGAATGGAGTTCCTGTGATAAAGCCTTTCTAGGACTTCTGCCGCCTGAAGATAAAATCAGCGATGTAGAAATCAAAGTGCTAGGAATTCAGTGGAACACGACGACAGACACACTAAGTGCCAAATCTATGCCTGCTTTTGCAGAATCCACAACAAAGAGACAAGTTCTGCGGTACCTAGCCAAAGTATTTGTACCTATGGGATATTTTAGTCCCATCACTATCAAGGGGAAAATTCTGTTGCAGAAGCTGTGGCAGAAGAAGATTGGATGGGACGAGGATTTGCAGAGCCCCTACAAGGAAGATTGGCAGGATATCTCTACATCAGTTGCGGCAGCAGCCTCCAAAGTTCAGCTTGTTCGACACATTCCACTGCGTTTTGATGATCCTTGCCAACTTGTATGCTTTGCAGATGCCAATCCACTTGCATATGCCACTGTCGTCTACATCCGAACCAGCTCAGGACTGATAGATTTTCTATTCGCTGAAGCAAGGGTAGCACTAAGAGTGCATAATTGCACTATATATTAGAAGAAGAGTAAGCCACTAGAGGGCTCCTCTTCTTGGCATTGCGTAACGGTGCTCCGACCACAACACGCGAATGTTCCCCCGTTTGGTTGGGGGGTAGACAAGCATACCCCCTCCCCGTTTGGTGGGGGGGGGGTAGGCAGAAGGGGGTCCCCGTTTGGGGGGGGTTGCCAAGTCAGACTGAGATTGGCTGAATCTGATTGGCTGTTGGCGACGCCCCCCAAACGGGGACCTCTTTTGCCTACCCCCCCACCAAACGGGGACCTCTTTTTGCTACCCCCCCCCACCAAACGGGGACCCATTTTCAAATAGAACAAAAACTACCGTAATCCTCTGCTCTACCCCCCACCAAACGGGGAGGGGATCTCTGTAATCTGATTGGCTGTTGGCTACCCCCCCCCACCAAACGGAGGGGGGGTATGCTTTGTCGAAAAGAGCTACCCCCCCCCCACCAAACGGGGGAACATTCGCGTATTGTGGTCGGAGCACCGTTAATACGCAATGCCAAGAAGAGGAGCCATCTAGTGGCATACTCTTCTTCTTATATATAGTGCAATTATGCACTCTTGGTAGCACCCTTGAAGCCAACTACAACACTACCCCGCCTAGAGCTGCTAGCAGTGCTTACTGCGTCCAGAGTTCTAACATTCCTGGAACAGGAGCTACAACATCCGGTTGAAGCCAAATTCATTTTCACAGATTCCATGATAGCTTTGAATTGGATCGTCAGCACCAAGCCAACAGAACCGTACATAGCCAGAAGAGTAGAAGAAATTCGATGCTGCCAAGACACCAGATTTGGTCATGTAGCATCCGCTGATAACCCTGCGGATCTTGCAACCAGAGGCATTTCCTACAAAGGATCAGCAAAGATTTTCGGAACAACTAGCTTCTGGTTCAAAGGTCCAATTGGCTACATGATGAACCAACAACTTGGCCAATCTGCGAATATCAGTTGCCAACTTCTCCCATGTTGGCTGCTTATCTGTCCTGTGATCAACAGTCTCCGACGATCTACCAACAGGATACCAACGTAATGGGAATCAATGCAAGCAAGTATTCAAGCTTGCCCAAACTACTACGAATTACAGCGTACTGCCTACGTTTCATATCTAAGTGCAGACGAAAACCGACACCTTCTACAACTACAGTAACAGCTGAAGAACTGAGAGTGTCAACTAAGCTATGGATACAAAACTCACAAGATCAGTTCAAAGCCCACATAAAGGTCTTAAAGAAAGGAAAACTCAGTCAGTTTATCAGGCAGATGGATCTGTTCCTGTCCAATGGAATCTTGCGTTGTGGTGGTCGTCTAACCAATGCCCCTCTGGACTACGACGCGAAGTTTCCGATTCTTTTGCCTAAGAATCATCCGTTTACTAACCTGGTGATTCAAGACGCTTACCGTGCCGTTCATCACTTTGGGGCGAAGGCTACCCTTTCTCACATCCGGAAAAGTTACTGGATACCTCAAGCCTGTCCCAAACAAAGAAAGTTATCAGATCCTGTCCACTCTGCCAGAAGACAGAAGGAGGTTCCTCTAAAACCCCCTAGGACGGGACCTCTTCCAAAGGAACGGCTTACTCAAGCACCAGCCTTTACCCACACAGGGGTCGATTATATCGGGCCACTGTACGTAAAAACAACCCAAGGACAACAATTCCAGAAAAGATGGATCTTTCTGTTTACGTGCTGCACAACTAGGGCAGTGCATCTTGAGATTGTACCCGATGCAACTGCGGAATCAGCACTAAACGCCATAAAGAGATTCATCTCGAGAAGAGGAACCCCAGTCAGCTTCATATCCGACAATGCCAAATACTTCACCTGCGCCTCGGACATGCTGAGCACCATATTTGACAAGAGCATTTCCTCTGAGGCGATGGAAAAGCTGGAAAGATTCTTCGCAGCTAAGCGTACTACATGGAAATTTATCCCAGAGTCATCTCCATGGTTCGGAGGATTCTACGAACGCTTCGTGTCCCTCATAAAAAGGGCACTACGGAAAACCCTTTGGAAAGTCAAGGCGTCCGAAGATGTCTTGCACACCACTATTTGTGAGATTGAGGCGACTTTGAACTGTCGCCCACTAATCGATGTCGGCGACGATATCATCGATATTAAAGTCCTAACTCCTGCCGATTTCATTGCCCCGTCCACTCGGCTGAACCTTCCTCCTCCTGAAGATCCAGTGGACGACCCAGATTACGAGCCACTTGGAAGAACCAAGAATGCTATGCTCCAGCACTTCGCGATGGTTCAGAAAAGGCTTCATCAGTTTTGGAAGTTATGGAGCAGGCAGTACCTGCGAGAACTCAGGTCCGCTCAACAAATCTATTTTAAGGTCAAGAAAGGGGAAAGAGATTGGGCTCCAGTGGTCGATAAAGTATACCTGATCAAGGCCGACACTCCACGAAATAGCTGGAAGCTAGCCAAAATCGTGGAACTTTTGCCCTCGTCTGATGGCCCTATACGCTACGTTAAGGTTCAACTGGCAAATGGTTCCCAATCAAGACGGGCCGTCAAGGAACTGGTTCCATTGGAAATGGAGGACCCAATAACTGGTGACTTTAACACCCAGGCTACCGCTAACGCCGGGGCGGAAGATGTCAAGAAATAAAGAATGAAAGAATGAAGAAACATGAAGCTTAAAGAGATTTAAACCATTATACCAAAAATAGTAATTATTCTAAAAACGGAACTTTGTTTGACTACTTTATCGTATGACGGTTTATCGTTTTTTTGAAGTTTTGATTCATTGAAGTTATTGCTCTGCTATCAGCTAGTCGTGTAATATATTTAACTCTAAAATTCTCTATACTCTGTGAGTAGTAAATATGGACCCTACACCCCTATCGATAGATTTAAAATGTGGTCCCGATGGATCAACATACGACACAACTGTTACGACATATCAATCTGTTTTCCTATAATCATGATCTAAAACAGCTGTTCCTCTACCAACACCAGGTGGGAGTGGTCTATAACAGCACCTTCCCCAGGCTATCATCCTAAGCAGTCACTTTATAATCGAAACATCGAAACAAAATCGAAACGAAACAATCGATTCATCGCACGACATAATCAATAATCATTACATATCAAAAACAACTACCCCTGAAAATGTGTACATACCCATTCCCATGATATGGACCCCCCATGTCATTGCATATTATATGTTGAAAATACAAATAACTTAAATTAGATCAAACCAAATTAAAATATTGCTAATCCGGGGGTGAATTAATGTAAACAATAATTTTAAATTGTGTCATACCCAGCCTCTATGCTATGTTCCTTCAAACACAAACAAGCAGGCGACATAAGGTATTCACTGGTTTCACTTGAGGTATATCAGTCTAACATCAATATTACCTATTAGGCAAACTAGCTAAAAGGTAAAGGCAAGGGACAACAAGAGACAGCAACTCCGAAATGATAATCGTCACAACATCAATATTATTTTGAGTGCAAAATAAGATTGCAGCAATTCCTTGTGATGCAAAACATAACCATCTCCTTTTAACAGCACGTGTCTCCTCTCCTCAAACGACGGGCAGAATAGAAACAAGGCTAGATTCACTAACGCTTCTTTAGCACGTAGCTTTGCAGTGGCAGCTTTTCTCAATATATCTAATCGATCTCAATTTCAATCGAGGTAGGTTTAACTTAAAATTGTTCAAATACAGCGGATAAATCTTAATTTACATTGTGAAGCCAAACAACGTTTTCATTTTCTACACATTATAAACTATTTAAAGTAGTGATAATGGACCTTACCCCCCCAATCGATAACCGGAACAACTTGTTGCAAGGATGCACAATTTAATTACGTCATCAAAGTTTTAGACTCTCTTTTGACAACAGCTGTCTCCCACTATTTCTAAACAAGCCTCCTAGCCGGCTCCTCGCCAAAACAACTTTTGCTTGCGTAAAGTAACAGCCTCGCGAATAAACAAACCTGAAAATCTATCTTACCAGACACAAGAATTTGCTGCAATTTGTCCGTTTCCAGGTGATCCACTTCTTTATCAGTATATATTATTCTGCTTTAAATTTGTCACTGGTTAGCTTTCATTGTCAGTGGCAGTCGTATTAATCAGATCAAAGGCATGAATCGCCAAGAGGTAAATCAGAAATTACGACTACCCTAGTTACTGATCACGTCAGACATCAGCGTAAGCGTCAATTTTGATTTACGTAATGATGATGGCCTATTCAGACATGTGTTAGAAAGCAGAGGTATTTTAATTGCATAATCAATTTAGTAATTTGTAAATTGTTGTGAATGCTATTACTGCATTTCAAAAAGGCTAAAATCGACAATTCTTCCTCCCCATACACAGCGTAAATAACCACAGCCAGTTTGGCATCCAACTGCAATTGCAACACCAGTTCCCCCGCTGATGGCCAGCGAATTGCATTAAAAATTTTAGCGGATTATCTATCAGGCTGCGCTGATTGCGCAAGCGTGCAGCGAATACTGTAGTTTCATTTTCCCGCCCCGCCCGCCGCCGTACTTTTCATGACTGTTCTTTTATTTTATTACTGAGAATCAGGTTTCATAACTGACAGAGTAAGACTTGTTCAGCACTTTGCGTGCTTTAACGACAGCACCTCGGAAAGGTTCTCTGTCACCGCTGTCATTGTTTTTTCTTTTTTTATTTTTAAAATGCTATGCTTTTTTATTTTTAAAATGCTAAAAGAATAATAGATACTATTACAGATACAGGTTTACATTTAAATCCAATCTTCAAAGCAATAACAACGAATATGCCTCAATGACACAATGTCCCTATACAAAGTAAGACCAACAATAAGGTTAGCCTAACTTACATGTAATTAGTGTAAGTACTTACCCAGGCACGTAAGTATTTGCTTACCCAAGTACGTAAGTATTTACTTACCCAAGTACGTAAGTATTAGTCTTGTAAGTCTACGCTTTCAGAAGAGTCAATTTAACTCTTACACAAATTGGTAATACGACAAATAGCTATGATGAAAGATTTTCAAATTCGCGGGTATGACACAATTTAAAATTATTGTTTACATTAATTCACCCCCGGATAAGCAATATTTTAATTTCGTTTGATCTAATTTAAGTTATTTGTATTTTCAACATATAATATGCAATGACATGGGGGTCCATATCATGGGAATGGGTATGTACACATTTTCAGGGGTAGTTGTTTTTGATATGTAATGATTATTGATTATGTCGTGCGATGAATCGATTGTTTCGTTTCGATTCTGTTTCGATGTTTCGATTATAAAGTGACTGCTTAGGATGATAGCCTGGGGAAGGTGCTGTTATAGACCACTCCCACCTGGTGTTGGTAGAGGAACAGCTGTTTTAGATCATGATTATAGGAAAACAGATTGATATGTCGTAACAGTTGTGTCGTATGTTGATCCATCGGGACCACATTTTAAATCTATCGATAGGGGTGTAGGGTCCATATTTACTACTTCTGTGTGTGGAAACATGGTCTGGAAAAACTTTCAAAGATCATCTAAACAAGCAAGATCCAAGCTAACAACTGAACTAGAGGGTAACAATGAGTTGGCGTTCTTGGATGTCGAAATAACAAAGACTAATGGAGGTACCCAGACATAGGCCGGGCCGCGTATTTAGAAACTGCACCCCTTCTACGCGCATTGGAAAGTGCACACTGTCTACGCTCGTTGACTTGGAAAGTGCACCCTTCCTACGCACACTGCTTGTTGCCTGCCCATTTTCAGCAATATATATATAATACATAAACCCAACTACAGCGTATATATGCCACCATAATATATGAACAATGCTAACGTGTATCGATTTTTTACTGTTGTTGGTCACTCTAAACCGGTTAAGGCAGTGTTCGCGTCTTATTGTGTACATTTTCTAAGTACATAGCATTGTTCAGTGTCGGTAAAGTAGTAAAAGTAAACCACAATACTTTACATTTCTTAAAATAAGTTTAGGCCCGCAGAAGCTCTTCGTATCGTGATGCTAAGAGGATGTCCGGTGGAAGAAGATCTCAAAATAGGGCAATCAGAACAGTCAAACGATTGCACAATTTAACCCTTTATAGTAGGGTTGCTAATTTACATTTAAAAAGTAATTAATTTTTTACACCTGTTTTTGACAGTGTAAAAAGTGTTAAAAACTTAAAAAAATTTGTGGAAATGTTTCGATGCAAAATTTATTTCCTCGGTACCACAGTAATGATTGACGCGTTGTACAACTGTCAGAAAGGATGAGTTTAAGCATTTATTGCATGCCACAGCCACTAACGCGTTTATATTTATTTTGATAATTGACAGAATTTTGTTAATTGCTCGCAATTCTCCAGAATTTATTCATGTTTTCTTTTTGCATTTATAAAGTGACGACAGATTAGCAAAAGAAAAATATAGAAAGTGCCATTTACATTATTTGCATTAGTATTCCCGTTGCAATTTCCAAATACTTTTTCTTATTAGTGAGATCGGAAAATCAGGGGCATTTTCAAATTATTTAATTTCAGAATTTTCAAAAATTTCTGTTTCAAATTTCAAAATTTTCGAATAACGAGAATGTTCGGTGTAATCTGTCAGAGCATTGTCTGGTGTTTTAGATTTCAGAAATGATTTTGGCTGTGAAATTTTTGAAATAAATACTGCTAATAAATACTTTTTTGAAATTAATCTGAAATATTGTTTCATTATGGATAGGATTAGTAAGACATCTCGTTAAATTTTATTGACTGAGAAGTTTACTTAAAGAACCCATCTTGCAGGATTTCTAAATTTTCGATGGAAGGAAACAATCCTCTCAGTAGGTTATCTGGCACGAGATTCAGTTGTAACTGAGTTACAGTCGGCAACTTATTAACCGAAAATGAATTCACAAAAAATCCGCAACATTGTCCAACCACCGTCTTTACTTATAATGTCATTTTTTACTTGTTGAAATAAAATACTTTTGAGGTAAATCTCACGTACTGAAACAAAACCTGTCAGCAATATATACTATTGTATATACTTGAAACACTTTTTCACAATCAACGGTATATGTAGCTGTGAAAAAGTGTAAAAAATTCCGGAAAGTAGTGTTAAAAAATGTTAAAAATGTGTAAAAAATCTGGTGTTAAAACGTGTAAAAAAGTGGTGTTGAAAGGTGTAAAAAATCTGTTAAAAAGTCTGAAATTTTGCTACTGTTAATAACTGTAAAAATGTTTTTTTAACATTTTCACTTTTTTACAATTTACAACCCTACTTTATATGTTTCTATATCTCCTGAGAGATGCAACTAAGAGGCTGTGCTCGCTCCGCCTGTTGTCAAACCAATCACCTTTCAGCAAAAATAAACAAGACTATGATTGGTTGAAATATGGCAGTCTGCAAAGAAATGCACCAATCTTGATAAAATAGAGAGAGATTATCTACGAGCATTTATATCGATAAATAGATTTATAAAAAATTATATCTATGTACATCTACAACTTTTTGTACCTGTTACAATACATTGGTATTATCAAGAGTACATAATACATAAGAGTATGACAGCAGGCATACTCTATGTATTATAAGGCTGTTACATCCGATGCGCGCTATCGGCCTACCCCCCCCATAAAATGTCAAAGAAATTCGCCCGCTATGTTTACATGCAACAGACGCACGTTGAACCAACTGACTAGTTGTGTTTTCGTTCTAAAGCGTGCAAGCATAGCGCTCGAATTTGCTTTGATAAGGGGGGTCTGATTTAGGGGGGGGGTAAGCCGATAGCGTGCAGAGGATGTAGCGAGCTGATAATACATAGTGTATGACGCTTGTCATACTCTTATGTATTATGTACTCTTGGTATTATACACTGATTGCATTGATAAGAAAAAGAAATTTGTTCCTGACAGAAGAAATAAGAATATTCGATGATTTTGTAGGGACACAAGATAGTGTATTTAAGTAGTTAGTTAGGAATACGGTAGCATAAATTCCGAAATCCGAGTGATGTTCGTAATAGGGTGTGTGTACTTTCCAAGTCGACGAGCGTAGTACAAGACTTTGCAATGCGCGTGCAAGAGGTGCACTTTCCAAGTCAACGAGCGTAGGCTGTGTGCACTTTCCAATGCGCGTAGAAAGGGTGCACTTTCCAAGTCAACGAGCGTAGGTAGTGTGCAGTTTCCAATGCGCGTAGACCGGGTGCACTTTCTAAATACGCGGCCGGGCCGGCCCCAATTCGGCCCGGCCCCGCAAAATTTCCCAACGGCACGGCCCCGTTAACTTTGGGGCCCGGCCCCGCTACACGGCCCAGTGGGCCCCGACGGCCCCGGCGCCCCCGTAGGCCCCGCCGTGCAGTCCGAATGCATATAACACACTTTATTATATATTTCTGTTGCGCATGGATATTTCTTGGCGTACGTAACACATATTTCTCTTTAATGTGACGCTGTGCCAGCCAGATAATAATTTTTGATTGTTTTCAAACTTACTTAAATTTGCCTGTATGTGCTTGCTGTGGCTTGCAGACAAAGTTTGAGTCACATGTTTCAGTTTTCTACATATTTGGCTTGCTTGACATCTGTTTGCTCGGAGTTTGAAAACCTTTGTTTGAAGTTCGCACAGTTTCCTTCCACTATTGATATGATTCAATAAAGCCAGTTTGGCAAAACGGGGAATTTTTCCAAATTTAATATAGCAATTACCGCAAGTTATCAACATTGGTCTGCTTAACAGCTGAATGTCAAAGCAATACCAATATCGTCAATACTTAAATCTTTAGAAAACTGTGATTCAAAAATATTAATAGTATTATAATAGCAAGGTCTAAGTTTGAAATGTATATGTATATTACGCAAAACATAAAATATTAGCAGCACGTGCTAACGTAGACAATAAATGTTAACAAATAACGATTATCGTAGCAATTGTAGTTAACTTCGCTAGCAAGCCATTTCAACAATTTGCCAGAACAATTGATTCGCATATAAACGTATAAGGTCCCAGGAGGGTCAATATTCCGTTATAAGCCTGATATTATTCAATTGCAATTTGCAAAACATTTCATTCTGTTCGAAGCTCGGCTAAACGCTGTAAGCCTTTAGTTTTCTTTACAATTTCACTTGACATTAGTTTATTTCTTCCGATATCGAACCGAAATTATTTTCTGAAATGCCTAAGTAAACGTTTCTGATTTCTCAGCACGTCAGGTTTCCCTTTACGTAGCAAACAAAATGACAACGTAGCGCAAATACAATATTTGGTTCAGAAATACCATAGAGAGTTCCAAATTATAGGGAAAGGCAAGCCTTTATTGTCATTTCATGATTCCCCTGTCAAGCGCAACCTTAATTCCCTAATGTACCTGTGTAGCTCCCAAGCAACACTAGTGCTCAAAAATCTACAACCGCTTAGATTACTAGCGTGGAGCTATTACTATTGTATTACACGAATGTTTTTTGGCATTAGCAATGGCTGAAAATGCTATTTTTGACATAAAAATAGAAAAAATTTTTTGGGGGAGGTTTGGGGGGGGGGGTGGGGGGGGGGGGGGGGGTTTGGGGGGGCAAAAAAGGGGGGCCCCCCCCAAAATTCCGGGGGAGGGGGCCCCCCCCCAACCCAAATCCCCGTTACACCTATGCCCCTCCACCTTACACCTATGCCCCAACCCAACCCTCCCCGGCCCATTTTGGAGCCAAAAATGTAGCTAAATTTTGCCCAAAAATGGTTATTTATTTAATTTGGTATATCTTAGCACAAATTTGTCCCCTCCCCAAATCGGCCTTCGGCCGACCCCTCCCCTAAAAATTTTCAACCCCCCATCTCATTTTTTTGAAAATTTGTAACCAAAAATTCGAAACTTTTAAAAAAAGTAGCGAAAAATTGCTAAAATTCGCTTAATCACCTTAAAAATCCCTGAAAATAGTTGAAAATTGAGAAAATTTTTCAGTTTTTTAACGAAAAACCGATTTTTTCGACCCCCCTCCCCCTTTTTTGCCAAACCCCTCACCCCCACTTTTTTCGCCAGCCACACCTATATATGCCCCTGGATCCGCCTCTAGTGGGAACGCCAAAAATTCTGAGGGAGTATATAAAGTTGGTTAAAACTTTGGAAGGAAGCTATGGTGTCGGTCCCCTACAAAAGTGTATATAAATTTTCTCAATATTGTCCAAATTTTTACGAAATTTTGGCAAATTGAAAATATCGTCCAATTTGTGTTAAAATTTGAGAAATTGTTCGGAAAATTAAGGCAAACACTGCAGGCTTGGCAAAAATTTGGATTCCCCAAAAAAGGTTGCAGGATTTTTGGGTCGGGCCCCCCTTCAAAAATGCTTGCGCTGCTACTGCCTCGGGTCCGCCACGCCAGTGGCGGATCCAGGATTTTGAAAAGGGGGGGGGCCCGCTGAAAAATTTTTCCGGGGGGGGTAACCAAATTTTTCCGGGAGGGGGGGGGGGGGTAAAAATTTCCTTTTTCAGGAACAAAATATTTTTACAAGAAAATTAAAATTGTGTATAGAAAGGGTAGTTCACTTGCCAATTTGAAAACAACTATATCCCGTGAGTGAAGCAAAGCATGGAGAATTGACACAACAAGTACACGGGGGATCTGGGGGGCAGAGCCCCCCAGAAGTTGAAGAATTTTTTGAAATTGGAAAAAAATCCGTTATGCAAACTTTTGAAAAGATTAAATAAATAAAATGGAGATATATATGTACATATAGTAACTTACGAAATGAAAAACTTGCAGTCAAATAGTATATACAAGGAATGGTGAGAATGAAGAGGACAAGTGACAAGGGCAAGGAAGATAATGTGCAAAACGGGGGGTCTCTGGGGGGCGGAGCCCCCCAGAAGTTGAAGAATTTTTTGAAATCGTGGAAAATTCAGCAATTCAAATGTTTAAAAAGAATAAAGGATTAGTTAAGACTTAAGATGAGATGAGTTATTGAGTTGTATAATCGATCAGTGGAAAACCAAAACGGGAATTGGATGCTTTTCAGAATTTTTCACTTACACAATTTATTCTAGAGCACTTTCAGAAGCTGCCAATTATCAATCCTGCGTTTCCCATTTATATACATACATACATACATATTATATATGTATATATACGTTATGAAAGCAAAACAAAATTAGTAAATGCACTTATATAAGCCGGTATATTGTCATAAGATAAAATGAAGGCGTTGAGTTTGAGTACAATTATATATATATATATATATACTTGTTACAAAACAGGAAAGGAAACAAAATAGAAGACACTTTAAGAGACAGAAGTTCTGTCACAGAACTACGTATAGATATACGTAATAAAGCAGCACAGAAGTATAAGTGCGCCGCAGGCGAAATTTTTTAAAAAATTTGTGAAATTTATTAAAATTATGCTTAATTTTCACTTAAAATATGCATATAAACAGCTGAAAAATTTTTCAAGGGGGGGCCCGGAATGTCAAAGGAGGGGGCCCAAATCGCAAAGGGGGGGGCCCCGGGCCCCCGGCCCCCCCCTGGATCCGCCACTGATTTACACAACAAGTACAAGGCAGAGCCCCCCAGAAGTTGAAGAATTTTTTGAAATTGGAAAAAAATCCGTCATGCAAACTTTTGAAAAGATTAAATAAATAAAATTTAGAGATATATGTAGTATAGTCAAGCGGGAAAAAAACCCACTCGCCAATGCGGGAAAAAAAAACCCACCCCCAGTGTGGGCTTATATACCGGTATGAGCTATCTAGGATTTTAATAGCCTATCTTGAAGAGCATCCAAAACAACCCTGGAGGGTGTATTATTGTCACTCCCACTGCTTCGCAGCAAATTTTTTGGGACTTTGAAATTTTCGAAAATTTTGGTCCGACCAGGTGCCGAAATTTGGCAAACTTTGCCGGGCCACCCTGAACTACTGGAAAGACTTAGACCAAAGCGGATTATATATACCTGTAGGGCATCTGTTGCGCTTCACGATGATATATGTCACACTGCTCTGACCCCTCCGGTGCGACCTGGGGGTGACCTGGAGTTGGCGGGAAAAAAAACCCACGGCGGGAAAAAAAACCCACTTTTCAAAATTAAATTTTTTTTCTAACCATTGACCGGAAAGGTCAAACCAATACATACATTTGTTTAATAGAGCCTATAGATTAAATTGGTATAGGTTTTACCTGGGTTCGTACTGTTATGGGTGGTCCAGGGGGTCTAAATCGGACACGGTGCCATTTCAAGCCAAAATTTCAATTTTGACCAAAAATGCTTATTTTTACCTTAAAATGGGTCTAGTTTGGCTCTAAATACAAGAAAAACACGTCTTCTACACGATAGGATGCTTAAACTGCCGAAAATAAACAATTTTAAAAAATTTCCAAAATTTGCCTATGTTTATGTGTTAAAGATACAACATTTTCAAATGACCATATGACCTCAATTTTAATACAAAAGCTAATATATTTTGATGCAGTTGTACTAAAAACAACCCGCTCTTTCATTTGGAATAGTTAGAAATGCTCCTGGCAGCTTGCCAAAAATTTTTTGGGGTGGGTTTTTTTTCCCGCATATGGGTTTTTTTCCCGCATTGGGTTTTTTTTTCCCGCCAGTTTGGGACAATTTTTCTCGCTAACGGCACACCCTACAGAGGTGTTCTATAGCTCATAAGAAAGCTTACCACTAGGCCTAGCTACCTGTATAATCAGCATTTCGATATGTCAAACCATTAAAAAGTTCTGGCCAAAAATCTGAAAAGTGGGTTTTTTTTCCCGCTTGACTATATATATAGTAACTTACGAAATGAAAAACTTGCAGTAAAATAGTATATACAAGGAATGGTGAGAATAAAGAGGACAAGGGCAAGGAAGATTATGTGCAAAACGGGGGTCTGGGGGGCGGAGCCCCCCAGAAGTTGAAGAATTTTTTGAAATCGTGGAAAATTCAGCAATTCAAATGTTTAAAAAGAATAAAAGATTAGTTAAGACTTAAGATGAGATGAGTTATTGAGTTGTATAATCGATCAGTGGAAAACCAAAACGGGAATTGGATGCTTTTCAGAATTTTTCACTTACACAATTTATTCTAGAGCACTTTCAGAAGCTGCCAATTATCAATCCTGCGTTTCCCATTTATATACATATATACATACATACATATTATATATGTATATATATACGTTATGAAAGCAAAACAAAATTAGTAAATGCCCTTAAGCCGGTATATAGTCATAAGATAAAATGAAGGCGTTGAGTACAATTATATACTTACAAAACAGGAAAGGAAACAAAATAGAAGACACTTTAAGAGACAGAAGTTCTGTCACAGAACTACTTATAGATATATAATAAAGCAACACAGAAGTATAAGTGCGCCGCAGGCGAAATTTTTAAAAAAATTTGTGAAATTTATTAAAATTATGCTTACAGTGCGCGCCAAAATAAATTGCCGTTTCACTTACAAATTTTATGGCTGTCACTGACATTTGGATTACACGTTTTGTTTACATAAGGCTAGTTTAACACACAGATTTGTGATGACAATGTCACTGACATCAAATCACTTTTGTTACTGAAACGGCAATTTATTTTGGCGCGTACTGTAATTTTCACTCAAAATATGCATATAAACAGCTGAAAAATTTTTCTAGGGGGGGCCCGGAATGTCAAAGGAGGGGGCCCAAATCGCAAAGGGGGGGGGCCCCCGGGCCCCCCCCCCTGGATCCGCCACTGGGGGGGAGTAAAAAGTCCAAATCTGGCTTGGGGGGGTCTCAAAAATCGGAAATTTTCAAAAAAACTGTACCCAAACTGTACCCAAATTTTTATCACCTAAAAATGGCCCTTTTTGGACATAAAATCGACTATTTTCGACATAAATC